>JAQGBM010001575.1:0-10423 GCA_034698405.1 Symphylella vulgaris | reverse complement strand
TTATATTTAATTACTGTATAATAAATGTAAATTATGTAAATGCTGTAATATATTTTGAAAAAATAAATTAATTAATTAAAATGCAACAAAATCTCTTGTAAATATTATTATGTAGGTTATCTAGATTCTAGATATTTAGATTTTTCTCTTTTTCGAGTCTTGGAGCTTTTTTATTATTTAAAGTGATGGAATCTCTAAAAATAGTTAATTTAATTAGTAATTTCCATTTATTTTTCCTCCCAAACATAATAAAATGAAGTTATTAATTTTTTTAATTTATTTACACTTTTGGCAGCCATGAGCTGCGCCTCATCCATCCACACCAGGGTTCAGAACCCTTATTTATTTCGGTTCGGTTCTTAAAAAATTCATGAAAAATGAAAAAAAAATTCACAAAATTCAAAAATTTCGGTTCATGTTCCGAGCCCTGATCCATACTTCTTTTTCACAAAAGTGTAAAATGAGTGTACTTAGAAAAAAAATAACTGCAGTTTTTAAATTAATGTTTGGAAGAAAATAACTTAATAATGGAATTTCCTAATAAAACATAATTTTTCTTCTTTACATTTTTGGCAGTCCTGAAATGTTTCTCAACATACTCCTCCATCCACACTTAAAAAAAAAACACTTCAGTGCTTATTTTTCACAATTTATTCAAGTGTAAAATAGGCATATTAATGAATACCGTATAAACTTCTTAATAATAAATTGAAATATAATAAGTGGAAATTACACATAAAAAACATTTTTTAAAGTTTAATATAAGTTAAACACATTTTTTTTAGAGATCTCATCAATAACATAAATTTTCAATGTTTATTGTTTAATTTTATGAGTACTGTAATAAGTTAATTAGGACTACCGTACTTACCCTACTCAGAAGGGACAACTGTCTTTCCAGCAAATTTATCCTTTTATCCTTCTCTTCAAGCAGGTTCAGAAGGCGCTTATTTTCCTCTTGCGCTCTTTCTAGAAGCTGCAATAAAAATTATTATTACTCTAATAATTTGCTCAAACCACAAAATATTTTAGAGTAAATTCTACGAACATCGTCAGCATCTTCTGTTCTCGGAGTTTCGGGTCGGGCACTGCGCTGCAAAGTTTGTTGATTACTGTTTATTTCAAGCGTCCAGCTGATGGCAGAATCAGACTGATTCACGGTACTGTCATAATCCTGATTATCTTCATCGTCCGCCTCCAAATCTGAAGGACTACAAGTTAAAATAATAATTATAAAGGATATTTAAAATTTTGATGCCACCTGACACATTCAAATTTACCGCCATAAGTTCCTACGTATGTCGATTTTAAAATTTGCTTAAAATAGGTCTTTACCTTTTATTTCTTCGACTTGGAGTATATGTTGACTTCAAATCAATGTTCTGTTACAAAGATAAAGTCTTATTTTAATCATTTATACCCTAATTTTATGTATTTTTAATGTTTTAAAGAAACTGCAGTAAGAGAATGGCGAATAAACTGCGCATGCGCAAGCATTCTCCTTTCTCAGATGGTATCACTTTCTACGCAGCGCTTTACTTTACGCTGCATCCCATTACGTAATTACTTTATAAGAAGGTTTAAGGTTACAAAAATAAATCTTATGCTATAAAAAACATAACTTTTAACTTTTTATACTAATATGAATATTGAAAAGGTTCCATTTTGAGTGAAATAACTATTGTCTTTTTTTTTTTAAATCGCTCTTCATCAAAACGATCAATGGCGACCTCCAACATTGTCAGCCCCTGTGGCCTAATGGATAAGGCATCGGTCTCCTAAACCGGGGATTGCGGGTTCGAGTCCCGCCAGGGGTAATTTTTTTTCTAACGCTTATTTTTAATTTTCTCGAAAAGGATACAAAAATAAGTTTATTTTATGAAACTACATATTTTTTTAATTTTTATTCTCTAAAAAATTAGAAAAATACTGATTACTCTGTTGTTGTTGACGAGTTTTATTTTACTATGATTACTCTGTTACTCTCTAAATTTGATGATTCTGGCTGGGGGCAAGAATTCCTGCTGGGGGGTAATACATAAGTTAAGTTTAAATTTCAAGACGAGGAATCCATTATTTATCATTGAGTGAAATTATTATTTTAATGTTTCTGGTATCATGGTATGTAAATAGTATTTTTGTACTTTGAAGTTCAATAAAAAGTTTGTAGGCCTGTTATAATTGCAGCAAGATGGGAAGTAAATAATGCAGCTTGGTCTTTGAAATAATTTATGGAAAAAATAATGGGCCATAAATTTAATAAAAAAAATTTTAACTCACTAATCCAAGTTCCCTTGCACCGATATCGTGTATATTAGTGTTGGTCTTCCTCAGTTCAAGAGTTGCTCCTATCGTAGAATCCTCATCTTCCCCTGTACTTCCTCCAGTACTCTAAAAATAGTACCAATTATAAATAGCTAATTAAGCAAATTTTCACTGAACGCGTTTTCATTAGTTGAGCTTGTTTGTCCACTAATAGGGAAATGGTTTGTCAAACGGAGATATCGCTGCTTGGTTTCGTAATTAATGAAAACCTTTCAAACCTGCATGTTTAAAAAAGAAATCCTTTGGCTACTAATCTCCTATTTCTGCTACTGATGCTAAACCTTCCTGGTGATCGAGTGGTGCGCGTTATTCGTCACCAAAATTGCGGGGATTTCCCATAGAAAATATATTTTAAAAATTCCGGAGTTTTTGTGACGAATAACGCGTACCTGCATGGGCCCATTTTTATCCGCAAAGGATTCTTATTTTCCCTTGAGGCCGGTCTCGGAGATGAATTTTCTCATCCAAAAATTCTCACAACCCTTTACCGGTCGAATTCAAATTTCAATTTAACCATCAGTGTTTGGGTTAAATTTAGTGGGTTAGTGGTTCAGTTGCTATTAGCGAGCTTGCCTCTGAATCACGTTTTGAATCCTGAAAATCCGAGGTTCAAACCCCGGCTGGTGCTTGTAAGAATTTTAGGATGTGTGAAATTCATAAAGTGGTTGCTCTTTCGGATGAGAGTTTAAACCAAGGATTTGCGTAGACACCCCTTGCTCTTTGCACAACCTACATCTGTAAATCTTGTCCCAGGGCAAAATTCATATCACTCCGTCATTGGGTTATGACCTTCGTTCTCGCTTAGCCTACCGCGATGTTAAAAATCAAATCAAACAAACAAACAAATAAATTATATTAGTACTGTTGTTGATTTGGTGAACAGTACGTAATGGCAAGGGTACCGTAACTGTATGGTAGAATCTCTAGAGAGGAAAGAATGAACTCTAATCTTCAACTACCTATAATAACGATCCATACCACTTACCAGTTACGTCATTACGTTTACTACCCTATTATTCTGTTGAATGGAAGTCACGCAGGTTTACACACATTCACAATAAGTTACAGGAAATCTTAGCCATTGCTTATATCATTAATGGAGGGGATGTATTATTTATTTATAATTTTTATTTTATTTTTGGTAGCTGCTATTCTTTGACTACTAACGAGTAAGTTATATACATGGTAGGCTTATCTGTATTTTGACTCTTTCTGAGTTATATAAATTTATTATAGGCTATAATAAATGAATAAATAATTTACTATATGATGTGGTTAAAAAAGGTACGCTAAGCAGACCGGGTGTTCTTTTTAATTTTCATAACCTATATTTCAGGTCCAATTTTGCTCGCAAGTTCGCATTTTTATTTCCTCCACCTCACGAGGTATTTTCGCGCAGAGAGAAACAGGATCTACACTACACCTATAGGTTTAGGAAATCCCCTTATTATATAAAAATGTAAATATGGATATCAAGTCGAAAGTTGTGATTTCATTTTTCATACTATAAACCCTTATTACGGTAGGCTAATAATAAATTTAATTAAACTTTAATTAACCCTTCTGATGAGATTTCCTTTTAAAAATGTCAGGACACTGCCGAAATTCGGTACTCCGTAGATAACAAATCCCTGGATAACATATTATAAGCCGTGATGAAGATCAATATGTTATTTTGCGCAACTTTAGAACCTAAATCTCCGAATTTAAGCGGTGACAAATCATTTTAAAACCGAAATCTCGATCATTATTATAAGGGTATATTTTACATCATATCGAAAAAAAAATCACAATTTTCTTGATACTTTCGATTCACGATAAACTCGCATCCAAAAGAGCCGCCATTCTAAAGCAATATTCTCGTCCTTTAAAATTTCTACCAGCCTCAACCGGATCGGAATCATCGGATACCCTTAATACCTAGCCTACAATTAAGAACAGTAATTAGCGGGGACATATTTTTAATTACATCAAGACCAGATTATAGTTTAGCCTACGTACGTTATTAAGATCTAGACTAGCACTTCCGTGTATCATACGGTATTAACTTATTAAAGGTATCCTATACCGGTATGTATACTCATAGTGCGCACTAATGTAATAAGCATTGAATACGGATATTGACATCATGCCAAAATTTTATAGTAGCCTAGCAGATTCAACGATATTAGCCTGCTGCCTACTCACCTCTGTAGACGGAATGTGAACCACACCGGTACTTCGCCTTTTTTCGCGTAGTTTCCTCCTATCTCTTTGCTGCTTACTCTTGTTTATATGATTGGCCCGGGCCCGCTTGTCTTTGGCCCTCGACATGGGCTTGGGCGAAGAATCGTGCGGGTCTTGATGGAGGCCTACGGGATCACCTGGGAGCACGCCTGGGAGAGAGCTGGGACCCGTCCAAACTCCGTCATCCACATTATCAGCTGTGTCGATTAAGCGGGATGTCACGGTCCCGCTAATTGCTCTGGCCCGTGATGCTCGCACCCTACTTCGTCGATTAGAGATCTCGAAATCTTGGTCAAAATCTTCTTGGCTCACCGAACTGGATGCCATTATTTTAGATGATGTTTAAAAAACTTAAAGAGGTTGTTCAGTTTTTACATCTGCGCGCCTGTGTCACTTTTTTTTCTCATTCAAGGTAGCCTAAATAGTACGTGCAAATTTCCTATTTCGTCTTACTTACGTGGCTTGACAATTTTGGTATTTTACATGGTCCAGTCTGTTTAATTTATTTGAGAAAGCCTCGTTTATTAATCTCGTATTATTATTCAAAATGACGAATTATATAGAGCGCATGTATTTTATATGTCAATTTCGATCGGAGTAAAATGGAATGGCGGAAGGCATGCGGCTGAAAGAATAAACGATCGAAATAATAAACGTCAGAGAATGACGTCACAGGATTTTGTGCCGCTAGATGGAACCACTATCCAGGATCTGATAATAACTTATTTCGTATAGTATTAGTACGACCATAGTCTCCTACACACAGGAGACTATGGTACGACACAGGTACACTACACTTTAATACGAATTAAGGACGTTGAATCTTGAATCGCAAGTCTTCTGTATAATAAAGAAAATGGTGAAATTTTTTCCTATGATAGGAAACCCTTCTTATGAGAATATGGAAGTTTCCGGTTTAAAAATTTGTGTTACCCCAAAATTCCTGAGATGTTAGGTTCTAAAGTTGCATAATATATTTCTTGCTTCCATAGAAACCTATACAAACTTCTGGGGCTTATATCTCCAAAATTTCGGCGGTGACATAACATTTTTTTTTGTTTGCCTGCCCAAGTGGTTCAGTGGTTAGCACGCTTGCCTCTAAATCCGGAAGGTCCGCGGGTTCAAACCCCGGCTGGGGCTGGTTAGAATTTTCGGGTGAATAAAATTCTTGAAGTGGCGGCTCCTTCTGATGAGAGTTTAAACCGGTGTGACCGAGGTCTAGTGTAGATCCCCTTTGCAATCTGCACATTAAATAACCCTCATACAGCCTACAGGTAAATCCTGTGCCTGAGGCAAAATTAAATCTCACTCCGTCGTCGGGTTATGACCTTCGTTGTCGCCTTACAGCGACGTTAAAAAATCAAACAAAACACGTGACATTTTTGTTTTAAAACGGAAATCTCATCAGAAGGAACTGAAGGATTTACTTTATCATTAGGAAGAAAATTCACAACTTTGTTGATACTATAATTTTAACATGGAAAACCACAAGTTGTGAATTTAATATGAATCTTTTATAATTGTTAATTTGTGATTCATAGTGAAACAAATAAATAAATAAAGCCGCTCCACGATCCAACGTACTAGTAGCTAAATCTCAAGATTCTTCAGAATCTCCACACATGTAAGTTACGGCACACAAAATTCACGCAGCTAACGAAAACGCGTTTTGCAAATGAAGACCTCAGCGAAAAACGATCCAAGTCCATTACATTTTTGAAAAAAAAATGAGATAGTGGCTCCACCTGATAGAGCATCGTCGTCTGAAGTTTATTTTCGCTCTGTCTATAAAACATGAGAAAAACCACGATACTGGTCCATGATTTATTAAGGTTTGATTTGAAAAAAAAAAAAAAACCATCCATTTCCCATAGACTTAACATTGAATGGACATAGGCTACTCGTTTTTATGGTAATATTACTTTAAAAACGAAATTAATTTGAATGATTATGTAGGCCTATAGTGTAGTTCTTTGTTTATTTTGTGTTTAACAACGTAATATTATTTTGTTTCATGTTTAGAATTTACCGTAAATACTCGTTTTTAAAAACGCCGGTCTCGAACAAACGCCGGGTCTCAAATAAACGCCGGTCAGTTACCGGTATAAGGTGCATCACAATTTTTATTACTGCTTGTATGGTAAAGTACTGTATAATGGAATAAAAAAAATTTTAAGTAGCCAACTGTTTTTACATTTTTGTTTACCGGTATTTTTATTTTACAAAATTTTAAAATCTATTTGGAAATAAAAGCCGGGCCTCGAAAGAACGCCGGGTTCAAAAATCATTTTGCAAATAAACGCCCGGGCGTTAAAACGAGTATTTACGGTAGTTATAATTTTATAAAACCTAATTTACATTAAAAAATATACTGTAAAAAAGTGTAAAGGCCTTTATGTCCCTGACTCAAAACGAGGCCTGGGCTGTAATTTTCGCGATTTAGTAGGTCTAGCGAAAATTAAGGCTTGCGAAATAAAAGGCCTTTACGTCAATAAAAATGTTGAGTTTGTGGGCCTAATTCAAAACCCGGCCCCCCAACCCTAGAAGTTGTGCAATCATTGAATATTTAATACACATTGGTGTCTGTTAAGAAATTTTTATTCCACACGTTCTACAGGCTATAGTAATTTCTTACCACACATTCTCAATCACTACCATATAAAAGTTAACTAAACTTATATAAATTTTCAGAAATTTGGTTTATAATAATTTCATTTTCACTTTATATTTAAATATCTAATATAATAATAGCCTATTTTATTATAAGACCCCAGCTTGGTCAAGAATTGTTTTATTTGCCTTACAATACTGTCTGAGCCAATCAATATGACTTAACTTCTCTTGCAGAGAAAGGTGGTGATTTTTTGATAACCCTATACATACTAGTTCCATAAAAACCCTGACAGGCCCCTTCTCAGGAAATCCATTTTGCAAATGCCTCTCCAAAAATATGTGTTCATGAAATCCTATTTTGGCTTCCTCTTCGAGCCCTTGTTCATTGTTTATGGGATACTTCCATAGTTTTCCCTGCTTTGTCCACAGGATCTGTTCTTCAAATGCATTTGCTGGTGGCCGTAGCATTGACCCAGCAATCTCCCTTTGTTTTAGTCTGGTCCAAGTCTCTAAAGTTGAAGTCTGGGAATTACCTTTGTCCTGAATTATCTTGTCAGAGAATATATTAAGCCGTGTTCCACCATAAACAGTTTCCATTTTTGGTCCTCTTGCACCAGTAGGCATTCTACTCCAGGTTCCACGTCTTTCATTCATATTATCAAATTTATCCCCATAGGTCTGAGGAAATTTACTGGCCCTGGATAAGAATTTCTCTGCTTTAGGTTCCATTTTGGGTTCTTCATCTACCTTCATTCCCTGAAATAATGAATTAAGGTCCGCTTTGAAATCTTCAATTTTGGAATTATCTGCAGAGCTTTCTCGAAGTTTTGATATGAGTTCATTTTCAATTTTTTCCGTGTCGCCTCCCAGTTCATGTGCAACTTCTTTAACTGCAATTGATAATTTTTTATCCAACTCTGGGTCTCCGAGTATTTTTACTGCTTCAGTCTTCGACTCGACCTCTTGCTTAGTAGTAACTTTAACATCTTTAACCCTTTTGTTAGGCGTTGCAAGATTTAATGGTACTTTCCTGTTCCCATCTGATAATTTTTTATCCAGCTCTGGGTCTCCGAGTATTTGAACTGCTTCTGTCTTCGACTTGACCTCTTGCTTAGTAGTAACTTTATCATCTTTAACCTTTTTGTTAGGGGTAGCAATATTTAATGGTTCTTTCCTGTTCCCGGGAGTAGCAACTTTCATCGAAGAGAGTAAATCATCCAAAGTTTGATGTTTATCAGCAGTATCAACCTTTTTACCCTCATCTTTTTTGTCTACCGATTTCTGTTTTGGAGTCTTTGATGATTTGTTATCCCTATCACCTTCCGAGCTTGCAAACAGCCTTATCTGTCTTAAAACGACAGGGAACTTTGAGTTAAAATGAATATTACGTATTGCAAACATGTTGAATAAGATTTAATTTACTTATTCAAAAAATACAAGCACAATGCCGAGCGGAGAGCTCCGAAACTCGAGCATCAAGCAAAATCGTGAGCAAAAAAGTAAATACTGGGGGCGGCCATATTAATTAAATGTGCACCGATTTGAAGAAAACAAAATAATTTAGAAGCTATTTTATCCTGATTTTATCTATTTTATTTATGTTGTAAACGTTAACTTATTTTCTCGGTTAATTAAAAAATTATCTATTTACTGAATTGTTATCAGGATCGATCAGGATGTGCAAAATTGAGATTATAAAGGCTAAAATGAGAAGACTTTAATGGAAGCGTTTTCATCTTTGTTGGATTTATGGATTTATTTACGACCGTTCACACCTCACTAGTCACTCGTCAGCTAAATGGTGGCGTGTAACAAATTTTATTGCTAAAATAAAAATATAATTTAGCTTATTTAAAGCAATATATATTACAATTACATTCCAAAATGGTAAGTTAAAGAGTTTAACTTAGCTTTGACATTATTATTCTACTCGAATTGGTTTTAAATGGCAAGGTTTGACGCTGATATATCCACATGAAGTTCGGTACATGTACCCGTACCGGTATCCTACGTGTATTTTGCTATGAGGTGGCTAAATTAGTCCGTAAATTATTAAATTGTGGTAAAAATTGAAATATATTTACCCTACCTAGCTCATAATATAAATGGTAGTTCGTAGATGTAAGAACATCTCCAGCAGGCGTGCAAACAGCCTACTTTAACCAGGTTTCAAAGTTGTAGACTGTTGTGTGATGTCTAATAGCCGGCAATCCTTCGTTCCTGGCACCGCCTGGGAAACTATAGCGCGGTTAATTCGGACCAATTTGGGCGCTGGAGTCTAGTTTACATCTACTACAACTCCGGCGCTGCGCGCGCTCACGCTAAGTGAAGTTTAAATAAATTGTATGGGGCTAATTTTGGAGCTGGATTCCGGACCCCGGACCAGCAAAGATAGATGTTTCTAACCTAACCTTATGCTGACTAACCCTGCGGGGCAGTCTAGCGATTTCACAGGCGTGTGTATAACATCCTGCTGTAGATGTAAACTAGACTTATACCCAGCGAGGAATTTCTAACCTAACCTTACATTATTTAATCGCAAATTATGCTATTTACATATTTTTATGTCCCTCACCGTGGCTTAAATAACACCAACAACACTCCTACCGGTGCCAGGAACAAAGGATACCCCTAATAGCCTATAAGGACACTGTTTTAAATCTAATTAAAAATTTAAATGTACATATTTTTTTTTTCAGACTATGGCAAGGTATGTCAGCCCTGTGAATCCAGCGGTCTATCCACATCTCACAGTAGTCTTACTGGCAATTGGCTTATTTTTTACTGCCTGGTTTTTTGTGTATCCTTTACTATCTGATTTAAATAATAGCATTTTTACCTATTAAGGACTTAGCTGCATTGCATAAAAAATACCATATGCATAATCCATTCAACTTTTTGCAATTTTAACAACATAATTTTTGTATATTCTTAAAGCACTGCTTTTTCCAGTACTTCAAAAATATGGAGGTCATACAAAAATTATTTCAAAAATATTATAAAATCAAACTGATGGTAGTTTTGGTAATATTTCTGACTTAATATTCTATCTGTTAAAACTGATTAAAAATTATTGTTCTTTAACTTTTAATTAAAAAGTTATGAAGTTACATCTACCAAGTTCACGAGGGAACTCCTAAAGGAGCTTACAATGGCTCTATTTTCTGCAGCATTTCTTGGATTTGGAATTCTATTTCTGTTGTTATGGGTTGGAATTTATGTCTGAAAAAAAGAAGAAGCAGGTAACACAATTATAGAC
>JAQGBM010001574.1:0-10423 GCA_034698405.1 Symphylella vulgaris | reverse complement strand
AGGCTATACGGTATAGCGAATATACCAAAAAAGATAAAGAAGCTGACTCAGGTTGAAACACGAGGGTTAAAGACCCTTAACCCTATCCGGAATCGGGATTTGAACCCCCGTATACTGCGTTATACCGTATAGTACGTTATACCCAGCATTCTCCCCAAACTCACAATGAACAAAAGGAATACAAAAAATATAACACTTAGATTAGAATGTATTATCTGTACACGCGATCTGTATTATAATACAATCACATAGCCTATTTATAGTTTAACTCACTTTTGTATATAGAATTATACAATAAAGTTAAGTCATCACATTTGTGCTAATGCTCTTTTAAATCCTAGTATTTTTCATTATTCATCAAAAATACTGCTTTCACAGAACGTGCCATTTATATGTTACCGGTATAATATTATTGTATTTATTTATCAGCTGTGATCAACATCGAACGATTTTTAGAGGAAAATAGTGATTGATACACAATTATTGTATGTCTGTATCTGTATGTACCGCCAGAAACGCGTATAAGTTATTGAGTTACCGGTGCAGAGAAAAACGGTTTTCTATATGACTGTCATATACAAGTTAACACGTGAATGTTCGGTAAATTTATTACGGCATACCGTATATGTTTCAGCATAAATCTAGACCATAGACTTATGGTTTCAGGCATATACCGTAAAATGTTATGGGTGTTGCGGAGAGGGACATTAAAAGGTCATAACCCGACGACGGAGTTAAATAAATTAATGTGCAGAGATCAATGGGATCTAACTTACAATAATTAGGGTTTTAATTAAGTTTTAAACTTTCATCCGAAAGAGCCACCACTCTAAGAATTTCACCAATATAGACTTTAAATTTTTTGTACCATGCAATCTCAGCCGGGCTTTGAACCGCAAACATTAGATTCAGATTTCAATTACTGGGGTGACACCGCTGGCATAAGGGTTGTTAATTATGAGCAGAGAGCAAGGGGGGGGGGTCTAAATACAAAGGATATTCCTTAAAATCCTTATCCGAAAGAGCGGCCATCGCTTGAAGAATTTCACACACCTAAGTTAGTACAGTCTTTACCGAGACTCGAACTGTTACCCTTGCGTTAATTCAGAAAGCCAAACCCGCAACGACTATAGGTCAAAAGCAGTCGGAGAGATCAGGGACTATTTTGACAAGCTGTGAAGCTGGGATCTTTGACCTACTGATAACACCACACGAGAGCTAACTTAGTATTATGACAAGCACATCAGTCTGACTCAATGAGCAATAATAAATAAAATAAGTTAATCACTATTATAAATTTGACCTGCATGTTTTGGTCGGGAATTCCCAGGCACGAGTATAGCCTAGGGTAATTCCCGATCAGATTCTTAGTTCGACGGGGAATTAATTACCTTATCAGACGGGGAATCACCCTAATAATCCCGGGCGGGGAAATTCATTATCACCAGATTATTGGTTCGGGTAATTTCCGGTCAATTAAAAAATTTGGCAAGTCGAATAATTCCCCTATATACACTCGAAAATGAATTAGAATGAGTGCATAGCGAGTTTCTTTAAAATGTAAACTTGTATCTCAGCAATAAGATATATAGGAAAATATATATATTGATACCTATTATTTATATCGTTGGAAAGGATATTTTCCCATCTTTAACACATGCATAATATTAACCCTTAAGAATTAAGGAGGATCGTGAATCGAAAGAATCAAGAAAATTCTGAATCCCCCCTATCTATGATATAGAGTTATAACCCTTCCGCTGAGATTTCCGGTTTAAACATTTTACATCACCGAAGAAATTCCCGAGTTTTATGGTTCTAAAGTTGCGTAAAAAATATTCGCGCTTCCATAGAAACCTATACAAACTCCTGGGGCTTATTATGTATCCCGAATTTCTTCGGTGACCCACTGACCTGACATATTTTAAATAGAAATCCCATCAGAAGGGGAGTATACGAAAAAAAATCACAAATTTCTTGATACTTTAATTTTTAGCATGGAATTTCCTATAGGCTACCACATTTCATCCACGATCCAACGATATTGGGTATCATTTGAAAGAGTAGGCTACCCATGCATATTTTAATCCAGAATAAGTAATTTAAAATGTAAAAATCTCAGTAATTTTCTAACCGATATTAATGATTTCGGGGATCATTAGAAAGGGTTTTTCTCCCTCTCTTAAATACACTTTAATCCAAATTAAATATTTTTTTAAAATAAATTGTACTTACATGGTAGTAGGCTCCACCGTAATCGAATCCGAAGCGTTTATGTTAACGCACGTAAAGGCTGCCGCCACCCTTAGAAAATCCGACCTACGGTCTTCTTTAATCACTAGAGTCCAATAGTATACTTCTACACAACTCCAAAATCCCTCCAAACCAGTACATTTTTTGGCTCCATTCGGTAACAATTTAGCATTCCACACGTGGGACGGACGCGACCCATTCGTACTTAACATTTCATATTCGAAAGCGCAATAACTCCTATTGTTATCGCTGACACTTGGATGCCTTATCGGTTCGGGCATTGTGTAGTCGCCTTCTCTATCCTGTATTTCGTGTTGTACCCGTTTTCTTTTAGGGGTCTTGGCCCTCAGGAGGACCCCTTTTTTATAATAATTGTTCCGGGGAAATATCGGAATTTCATTCGATACTTCGTTTAAATCCTTATTAATATTAATTAAATCGGTATTACTTAAAGGTAGCCCATATAAAACGGGTACTACTAATGCTAATACTATCGCTATGAGACACTTCATATGCATTTTGGTAAAATAACTATATTATCACTAATTCTCTATATTATATTAATCTTTATCACAGGCTTGAAATGATTTGACTTATAGGATGTTGAGGTATTTTATAAAGGCAAACCACGTGTTGTTATGACATCATGGTGTGAAACTTAGGTATCATAACCAAGTTGCCCGCGCACTACAGTAACAAATTCTCATTGGTCGCTACGGGGGAGTGTAAGAGGTAGTATGGGCAGGTACCATTGGAGTAGTGGCACTGACGTCACTCAAAGCATCAAGCAAAAGGATAGAGGAAAATACTACGATCGTGATGCAAGCATGAAATCCCATTTTTATGAATGAACAACTTCTATACCCTGCTTTTACGTACGCACGTAGTATAATCTTGACCAAACTCTACTATTTTTATTAGGATCCGGTATAATTTTCCAATATTTTGTATTAATGGATTTTTAATGATAGGGTTCCAGTTCCGTATTAAATTTTCATCTATTTTTGGGTAAATTCAACGTACGAGTAGGTACTTTAATATATGATAGCCTATGTAAGTTGTATTTTGGTTTTTCCATCGATTTGATTACGATATTAAGTAGGACAATTAATAAACTTAAATACGATACGAATAAAATAATACGATACAAGAATACGTAATTCATTAACTTAGAACGTTTGAGAACCTATCGTGGATGACCGCGGTTGCATAGGAAAATAAAATACCATTTAAAAAAATGAAAGTATAGGCTATATCAAGAAAGTTGTGAATTTTTAGAATACGTTTAAAGTTATATAGTTAGAGCGGTTAGCACATTAAATAATTGACCGAGTCTGAACGGTTGCTGGACGGCAGAGGTTGGTAAGAATTTCTGGATGACATCAGTTTAAACATAATTATAAAGGTCCATCCCAACGACTTAAATACACAAGTGTAATATTTAAGTCGTTGGTCCATCCGTGTATAACCGACTGTATATCATATTATAGATAATATTAGACGCCGCGCCACGCCGTGAATCCGAAAAATGGCTGGCCGCCGGCGCACCAATTATAAATTATCGGCGGTGGCGTTTCCATTGATTTTACCATTGAATTAGAGTAGTTGGGGAAGAGAAGGTCAGCCCTGAGGTCAGCGTGACCGACCACTTTTTCTCTCCATCATGCATGCATTTTTCTTTATTAAGTGGAATATGGCGCCAGCGAGCGCGCACTCTTTCACTCCAACACACTCAGCACTCATTATCCATCATCTGTGGAATATGGCGGCCACATGAACAGGTACATGGTAACTTTCTCTCCCACACGACGACTATGAGACCTTTTCTTCCCCCACTCATGATGGGTTTTACCAGTAGTAAATTTACTACTGGTTTTACTTTTACATATTTATTTGGTTGCAGCGGCGCAGCAATGTTTTATAGGAAAGTCCACCGTGGGAAAAGTCACTGAGGAAAGTATCCATATTTTTCTTCCGATATTTATTTGGCGGCGCGCTTATATCACAAATTTCGACGGCGGCCGCGAGACGTAAACTACCCAGCATCGGGGTCTATAAACTGCTTACAAGTAGTCTCTTTACACTCTATATTTGCCCTTTATACAGAAATTTGGCCTATGGCGGTTTCCATTGCAACTTCTTTAACTTTGAAAAATACTCAACCAATTTTCATAATTATTTAAAAAAAAATTGTTTATAATTTAATTGTTTAAATTATCAACAAATTTAAATTATTTTGTATGCGTTTTACACAAATTAAAAGCATGAATATTGAATATTAACTGGTGAAGAGGAGTAGTGTTTACATTCTGATAATATAACTTAGCTACGCATACCAAGAGGAGATGAGAACTTTATTGTTTTTATACAAATTTAAAATAAAAATTTATGAAAATCGGTTGAGTATTTTTCAAATAGGAAGTCACAAATTCACGTTCGATTTTGGCCAATTTTGTTTTTAGCTGCTTCGTTGCAGAAATTTCCAAGAAATGTTTCTCAAATTTGGTGCCTTTTGTATCCATCCAGTTTCCAGAATAGCCTACGTAAATATTGATGGTTTTATTTTTTTTTATAACAAATCGCGATAATTAAAAGATGATGTAATCCATAGATCTATGGACGTAACAGTTTTTATGTCAGGGTTGACAATACAAATACAGGTTATAATAAAATTTCTTCACTCATTTTTGACTTCTTTACTTTCTATTCGTTTCTTTGACGTCCATCCGGACAATTAATGCGGGGTGTGGTAGTCGTCACTAGTCGACCTCTACCCCTGAGAATAAGGATATAGCGAAATACGGATACACGTAATAACCAAAATTTGCCGGTCCAGCTTAACGGGGAGCGGAATACCCATCCACAGATATGGGAAAATTGGACTAATTTCTGTGGTGACGTGACAGCTCTCTTAATACGTAAAAGCGTTACTTATAAGTTTGGAATAAAACCTATAGATCATAGGAAAGCTTAGTTATATTATTGTAGGGATCGGTAAATAAATTTCATATTTTCTTAAAATGTATTTGACTATTTTTACGAATTTAATATAAAAGATCTTGTTTCAGATTTTAAAAATTGTCTAATAAGGCGGAAAAATAAAGTCTATGGAAATCACTTGCCTTTATTTTTTATTTTCTTGGACAAATTATTTTTAAAAACTGCAACAAGGTCTTTTATATTAATTTCGTAAAAATAGTCAAATACATTTTAAGAAAATATAATGATTTATGATGTTTACCGATCCCTACAAGAATAACTCAGCTTTCCTATTATGATCTAGGTTTTATTCCAAAGTTTTACGTATGAAGAGAGCGATCACGCCCATTAATATTTCGGGTCCAAATTTCCCATAGACATGAAGACATAGTAATTCGATGGGTATTCTGCTCCCCGTTAAACCGCGTTAAACTGGTTTCGACTGCTATACTTACGATTTACGAAAAAGAAATGTCCTCTTTTTTTTCAAACACTTAATCATCAGTGACCTGACGGATTTACAAATGTGGGAGCCTTCGGAAAAAATTTTATGGGGGGTCCCCAGTTTTGAAGTACCGGTATATAAACTCCTTGGGCGAGGAGAAAAATTTTCAGAATTTTCTGGGGCGGCAGCTATTTGGAGGCGAAAATTTTGTCGCATTTCAAAGTCAGGTCAAAGCACATTTTTTTAAGAATCATCAGAGATATTTCACACAGATTAGTGGCCAGTGCTGATACCGGTATGAAACTTGTTTGTTTGTTTGTTGATTTGATTTTTTAACGGTAAGCGACAACGAAGGTCATAACCCGACGACGGAGTGAGATTTGAATTTTACATCAGGGACAGGATTTACAGACCTGTATGAGCTGGTTGGTTCTTTAATGTGCAGAGTGAAAAGGGGATCTACACAATACCTCGGTTTAAACTCTCATCAGAAGGAGCCGCCACTTCAAGAATTTTACTCACCCGAAAATTCTTACAACTGCACCAGCCGGGGTTTGAACCCGCGGACCTTCCGGATTTAGAGGCAAGCGCGCTAACCACTGAACCACTGGGGCAGGCTGTGTATGAATAGTAATCTGCAAGAAGCCCAGTTGCTAATTCGGTAGCGGCGGTAACGGCTCGTGTGGTGTTTATCCGCACGTTAAAGACCCCAGCTTCGAGATTGCAAAATTGTCCAACTCTGGAACACTTCCGTTGAGTATAAATAAACATTAAAATCCTAGCACCTCTAGACTAAAAATTATTTATTTAACTTAGATTAAAAGATGTTTATTTTATAAGTAATTTCCACTTTTTATTTTCTTAAAAATAGGGCAGGGCCTAATCATTTTAATCGAGTTATATTAATTTTTTTAAATATGTTTTTTTTTACAATTTTGGCAATCCCGAAACCGCGCCTCTGCATACAACCGCCTCAATAGGGGAGTTGCTTTTACTCAAAAGTGTAAAATACGCTTATTTAAAAAAATTAATAATAATTGGTTAAAAATAAATGTTTAAAAGAAAATAATAAGTGGAAATGACTTATATTAAACTACGAGTAAATTATGATTAAGTTTGAATAAAAGTTAAATAAAATATTTTATAGATGCCCACACAAATAAATAAAGTCATAGAATATATAGTGATGGGGAGTAACCTGGTCGGCATCCTGTAACTTATAACCCGATTAAAATAAATATTTTAAGAAAATAAAAAATATGGAAATTACAATATAAAATAAATATCAATATCCAGAGGTGCTATATCTTGAAAATATAATAATAGCATAGGATTAGCATTTAGCAACATGGCATGAGTACATTCTTACACCTATAATAACTAAATCACAATCATGTCATTGCGTCAATATATATAAGCAATAAGCAATATGCAATAAGCAAGCAATAAGTAATAAGACTATAAATAAGTAATAACTAATAAGCAATACCGTAAGTCGTGTGGATGGGTGCGGAATATAGAATGTCCACCCTTCCGCTAAACTTATATTACGAATTCCTCCTCAATAAATCTTTAGGAATGGAAAATTTGAGTAAATTTGGTGAATTTTAGGCATTTATCTCTCCGAATTCCAGGCCTTATGGGGGACGCCTCCTTCGCCCCCTCCCTTCTTTAAAACAGATAGTGATTGTAATAACTAGGTTAGGTCCAATTAATAATAATTATACGACAATACGAGTACTTTAAGTTACCAGCTCCAGTAAGGTTCAGTTCAGTGATGGTTGCGTGAAATTCTTAAGAGGATGGTGGCTCCTTCGGATGGGAATTAAATCCGAGTCCCTCAGTGTAGATCGTAGATCCCCTTGCTCTCTGCACATAAAAAAACTCTTATGTCAGGAGTGAAGTCCCACATACGGACTGTACAGGTAATCCAAATCTCACTCCGTCGTCTGGTTATGACCTTCGTTGTCGCTCACCGTGCCATTAAAAATCTAGCAAGCAAACGATACAATAGTTTATAAATAACTTAAAGTGGAAAAATGAACAATGAATTACAGTCTAACTCTAATGTCTATAGCACAGGAAATTAGCTTACAAGTTAGATAACTTACTCCTGTCAATAGTATTTTGCTCAATATCGGTATCACTCGTTTCCCATACCGAGATAACAAAATAATAAACAAATTCATAGACAAGAATAATTATATTTAAATTGATAATAAAATTCGGACAATTATCGATGACTCAGAAATTACTATATTTTTAGTAGCCTATAAGCTACAATCTCAACTACGTATAAATAATTAGGCAAAGGATTTTCATCACTGAAAAGGGATTTTATCCAGAAATAACTTAGAATTTCAATTTTATTATTTCTTGGGAGCCATTATAATGACCTGCGTAGCTTATATTAAGAAGGGCCCAGTTCGGATCTAGAAAAAAAATTTGAGGGGGGCCGAAATTTTTTTCCACAAATTTTGAAGGGTCAGGGACGGCAGCCGCCGGAGGCGAAAAAATTTTCCTATTCAAGTCAAATTTCACGAATTTTAAGTCAAATCAACATATTTCTGTTAAGAATATTATGCCAGATTCTTCAGTTTGTTGGGGTACAGACCCGGGGTGAAAACCCCGGAAACTTTTGTAAAATTTAACTCATATTTTGAAATTAGGTGCATTTTCAAATGTGTTTTTTTTTTTTTTGTAATGTATAGCCTAGGCTATATCAGTAAAAAAGGTAACTTTATTTTGCTTTTTTTGGGGGGGGGGCGGCCCCCCCTCTTAATCCGCCACTGAAAGGGCCCTACATTTTTTTATTTCCACTTAACTGTGCAGATCAGATCAGTAGCTATAGATATACAAAAAGGTTTATAAAGCGGAAATTTGAATTTGCCTATTATATGGCAAACAGGAAATTAATAGCCTGATTAAAAGATAAGGCATATTATCCAATTATCCATATAATCAAATATTTTCTTGAAGATGAACCCTGTCCCTAGCTGGTGCTGGTAGTAATAATTATAAATAAACATTTAAGCAAGAATGTAAAATGATAAAATAGGGAATGATTCATAATAAAATTAGGACGTTCATCGCGAGGTTAAAAATAAATCATAGGCTACCAGCAAACAAAACAAGTGCCGAGTGAAAACAAGGACGTCTTGTTTTTGCTCTCTGGTTTCGTAACCCCTGAACAGATTTTGACGCATCGGCGATTCGGCATCATAATTATATCGAAATGTCCGTCTTGAAATGATCTCTTCGAATACGTAAAAATAATGTGGGGTCACTGCATTAATTAAAAGATATTTGAGAAAAACTTAATCGAACACGAAATTTCAGTTTTTTCTCAAATATCTTTTAATTTAAATGTGACCACACTTTGTAAACACTTTTCCGTTTTGCGTCTAGAGGCAAGACGAAATTTAGAGTCCTCGTTTTCGCCCCGGGCTGAGACATAATTATTATTATCAGCTGGATACGAAAATGATTGAAAAAAAAATATTGTTTTGTTTGTTTCAGTATCATTGGGAATGGATCAGGGAAACGATCTGCAGCCAGATTCCAACTTGGACCATCTGAAAAGTGGTGAAAAGAATAGCGACGAGAATCGGAAACGGTTTGAATGTGACGTTTGTCATAAGAAATTTAGTCAAATCGGCCATTTAACCACTCACATTCGAATTCATACTGGTGAGAGACCCTTTTCTTGTCAAATTTGTCACAAGGAATTTAGACACAAATGCAGTTTGGACAATCACAGAAGAACCCACAATGACGGAGGGAAACCACGTGGAGAACAAAGATTTTCTTGCGATATATGTCACAAACTATTTTGGAAGAATGGCAACTTGGTCGTTCACAGTAGAATTCACAGTGGAGAAAGACCTTTTTCTTGTAAATTCTGTCATAAAAGATTTATAGAACGCGGAAGTTTAAACAAACACATCAAATGTCACACAGGAGAAAAACCTTATTCTTGTGATATTTGTCATAAATCATTTACTCAGAAAAGTCATTTGAATAGACACATGAAAATTCACACAAGTGAGAGGCCTTTCGTTTGTTCAATTTGTCACAAGGGATTTAATCAGAAACCTCATCTGGATGATCATTTTAGAATTCATTCAGGTCAACGTCCTTTTAAATGTCAAATTTGTCAAAAAGGATTTACTAGATCTTCACATTTAACAGATCACAAGAGAATTCACACCAACGAAAAACCATTTAAGTGTCAAATTTGTCAGAAAGAATTTAGACATAACTCAAATTTAATAAATCACTCCAGAATTCATAGCGGAGAGAAGCCACATATTTGTCAAGTCTGTAATAAAGGATTTACAAGGAGTGGGAGTTTAACTGTCCACATGAGAATTCATACAGGACAACGTCCTTATAAATGTCAAATTTGCAACCAAGGATTTAATTCAACAAGTAACTTATACAATCACATGAAAACTCATTCAAAATAAATTTTGAAATAAAAGGTAAATTTGTATCACGTAATTATTTACAAGGACTGAATTTCTGTTTATAAAAAATTCGTTAACAACATAAATAAATATTATGGTTTAAGATTCACTTAAACACTTGGGCAAGTGCAACAACAACAACAATTTTTAGCCAGTCACAAATGACGATACGAATATTTTCCAAGTTCTCTAAAACTTGCATTCTGCCAGCACGAGCATGTGTTAATTACACGTGATAATTAATGCACGTGCACCATCCTTCAAGTAATTTACGGAA
>JAQGBM010001573.1:0-10427 GCA_034698405.1 Symphylella vulgaris | reverse complement strand
GTGGGGGCTCGGGGCGGGTTGACCCCCCCCCCCCAAATTTGATGTAAGTGTAAAATTTTCAAAATTATTTCATGGGTTTTTCATGTCACTTTCAAAAAATTTAAAAATACCCTTTTTGAACAATCTCCATGAAGCGAACAGAGTTAATATTAGTCTACAGGAGTGCAAGCTTGAATTGGAACAAGTACTTTTTATAAGATAGGAATGAGTTAGTGGATGATTGTTTTGTTTGAGAAAATTTCCCCAAAGATTTTTCGAAAAATAATAGACCACGATAGATTTTTTTCTCACAAAGAAAGGACTGAACACGGAGTTGCCTATATAACTTTTTTTTTGGACTGTGGAATACCTATAACAGTTGAATATGAGTGTATTTAAAGAAATTATTACGTATATATAGCCTAAATGTATACAGATTTTTTTAAATCCCGGACTTCTACTGTATTATGCGAATTTTTGATCCTATATAAAAATTGAATTTTAAACAATAATAACTTAAAATGATTCTTAACTTTGAATATTCCCAGTACAATAAAATACGGTATGAAACAGACTAAACTTCTACAATATCTATTAACTAATAATGTGAGGTGATACCAAAAGTCTATATCGGTATCGATTAAGATTGATATACCGATATACTTGGAACTGGAAAAGTTTGGAAACTTTCCTAAACCTCATCCCCACTTTTACTTCCTGGATGTTTCTCACTTCGCACGTTCATTATACCCGAAAACCCGGGTTAGTTCATCTCGTGAATTATTATAGTTTATAGCCTATAAAATATGCTCTAACTCGTAAGTCTAAAACTTACAGACTGAAATGAGACTGTATAGTTGTAGGGTTTATATCTCATAGGTTACTCGGTAACACAAGCATAAAATAGTAAGAATAAACAGTATACCGGTAACACACAGCGCCTAAATACACTACCGGTATACTGTACAAACATTATTAAACACTCATAAAAATAAACGAATGCAGACAAACAAGCAACAATTCACCACACTCAACTTCGCACTCCTATACCCTTACTGTATACAGTTACAGGTTATTCTGAAGCTATAGATATAAAGCTAAACGTAAATTACAGCATAATTATGAAAATAAGTATTTTGCTCTAACATTTGTTTACCTTATTCGTATTAAGTTATGTGTTATAAGACCATGAAGGATAGGCACATATTTTAAAGATTTTTTTATATATTACTATGGATGCGTCTATGGAGATAGCAACACAAATTTTCTTGCACTTCAAAGATACTATAGGTACAAACTTCGTTGACAATTTTGTAAATACATAGGGCCTACAAGAATGTATTTTATATTAAAATACATTTTTAGAAAATATAAAATAGCCAGCAGTTTCCCTACAAAAATAACTCAACTTTCATATAAGGTTTAAATTTTATTTCATTCTTGGGAGTGGTGTTGCAAGAAAATTATTAGTCCTGCATTTTTTTCCATAGACAGCCATCATAGTAATCTAAAAAAAAAGTCTGAAAAAATCTGTGCCTGTCCTTCAATCCGTCATGGTCTGTACGCAAAACGTATAAAGTATTTTGAACAATAATAACAGTGTATAATATTACATTATTTTACAAATAGTTTTACATAAGATTTAATACCGGTATATATTCGATCTTTTGTATGCGAGATATTTAGGCAAATCAAAACATATAACAGGTCCGGGAAAAATTATGGGTGGTATACAGCATTATTCCTGCATCCTCTTGACAAGATAAAGTGGTATAAACGGGAACAAATCTCACCATTTCCTTATATCATATTCTTTCTAACCATAGATCTTCACGCATAGACAGTGACAAACGTTTATTATCAGAGAGTTTATGAATAAAGAAACATTTTTTTATAATAAGACGTATTTCGCACGATTTATCAATATACATAGAGATTTGAATAGCAGCATGGGAAATCAACAAGAATATTCTTAAGAATCTAAACTCCCGCGAAGGGCATTGTTATATACGGTGCAGATACGTACATTTTTAGCCCGCAGCTTTTAACTGGCCGAAGTGTTGGGCTATTGTGTTTTTGGGCTGTGTGTATAGTGTATATATACCAAGATTTGTGAATTTTACAGTTTTATTCTTGATATTTGTCACAAAGAATGTATACTGGTATGTAGGGAGAAAGTTTACTTGTGATATTTTCGTGAAAATCGCCCTTACCAATAATTATTTTGGTCAACTTTTGTCCTCAAACTTCTCAAAGTTTTTTTTTTTTTTTTGCGTATAACCTCCCATCATAAGTTATCGAAGTTATATAAAGGTACCGTACAGATTTTTTTAAACCAGCATCTTCTCGAATTTTTATTCCTCGAATGATACGAGTATTCAGCAGCATCCAGTTGCAGTTCAAAAGGAATGGTCAGACTTGCATTGATAGGAAAAGTTATACTTACGTTATTATAAGTAGAACATTCGTACCGTACACGAAAAGTTATAGAAACTATATAATAATAAATTCTTCATTGGACTTTTAACGATTTTAATTAAAAGGAAAGGATTTACAATCCAATAAAAGTGACGGCAAAATCCCATCATTCTTTAGCTCAACTTGGCAGATTTTCTAATTCCATTTAATCTCCTTTAATTGATTTTTAATACGGTTGTTAAGCTATACCTTTTTCATTGGTATTTAATTATTACGACAAGGCGAAGAATTACGTGAATTTACTCAATATACCACTACCTCCAATCCACTTTGTTTGATCAGGATGGGTTGCCATAGTCTCCCATAGACGAGTATGTGAGCTTAAGTAACATATTAACTTATTTCGCAGTTAACTTAGTCTTATTTTAGTTATTCGAAATAACTTAATTGTGTTGTATATAAGTTATAAGATGGAGAAATATTTTTTCCCTAAATTTTAATGTAAATTTTCCATTTCTAGAAAATTTTCTGGAATTTATTTTAGCAATAATAATAATTAATTTGTAGCTAAAAAAAAATTTTGACTTTTTTTGTGGAAAATTGCTATTATTTTCCGTTGAAAGTTATCCGAATTATATAATTTTACAAAAAATTCACTATAATTATACTCTTCAAGCATACCTGCTCTTTTGAAGCGAATGTAACTATACTATGAACGTAAGTTCTGCATGTGAAAGATCAAAAGTTTTATATAACAGTAATGATATTAGGCTATAATAATTTATTTTTACATGGATGTTGATATGAAACTGGAAGGATATAAAAAACGCCTTGGGAGATGTCTGTGAGACATCATTTTAAACGACAAGTGTGATAAAGGTCTGATTTTGGTATAAGAACAGATACTATTGGATTTGCCAAATGGGTATAAACATAAAGTCAGTTTCATCGCTCCGCAGCACCCATACGAAAATATACAAATGCGGAAATAAAATTCCGAAAACATCATTGCTTTTGACTTCCACCAGCAAAAGTATATCGTTTACAGAATAGTGACATTTACTTGTTACAGATTGCCGTCGTAATAATACTTCTATTTCCCCGGTTACTTTGATGTGCTGCTGGTTTGGAAATTTGACGGAAAATGAATGATTAGTGTTTTGAACGTGTGGTGTGACAATGGTTTTCGTTCAACTTCAAGAAGAGAGTTCTTCTGGAACTTCATACCATTATGACTAAGGGACAACCGCACCAAAACCAATATATTACAGCAAGATTAATATTGTAGAATGAAAGCTAAGAGGATAATATAGAAAAGTATGGAGGTGAATCTCTTATGATTTATAAAAAATAAGACAGCGCAGCCTGATTGGAATATGTCTGATGTTTTAATTAAAAAATTGATTTATTATGATACCCTTTCCTTCTTTTTTGAAGACAGGCTTAGTACTTTGTGATAGAAAGATGCCAATTAAACTAAAAGGGAAGTTCTACAGAAAGATATTCTTATACTATAGCTATATGGTTGAATGACCTGAATGTTGGATGCTGGGTGATGATGGGACAAGAAAAAGAATTGAACACGAGGAATGAGGAATGAGGTGTGTGGGGTAACGAGAAAAGATAGAATAGGCCTATGGAATTACTCGTAGTATATTAGGGATATATAAGATGATCGAGGAATGTATGGTACAATTTCCATCAATGTATACACAATGGTATGGAAAGAATAGGTTGAGGTGATATGGGCATTCGGCATGGGGTATATAGCCTACGGTAGTTAGGATGATTTGCGGACAACTCGGCCCCAACAACTCGCCTCCAACAATAATCGATCGAATAACTCCAATAATAATCGAATCTGAATAACTCGTACCAACAAATTTCTTCTATTTCAAAAATGAATGAAATCATGACTTCAAAGTGAAATCATGACTTCAAAGTGAAATCATGCCTTCTCCATTAAGAATTAAGGTATATAAGTTAGTGTGTGTTTCAGAGGGGACAATAATTCGAGCTCACTGCGTCGCTACGAGACACGGCCTGCTCCCCATCAATTATTTTTTGTTATAGCCTGTATACCCATTGAGTATATCATGGCTACCATATATCATAGGATATCTAATAATAAACATCATTATTATCGTTTTTAAAATAAATTATATCAAAACCTTTTCTCGTAAAAAATCGTTAAATCTGATTATCCAGGTATAAAAATATAATTGGTGTAATTTTTTTTCAATAATAAGATCTGTTATAAAATACAGTACCGGTAGTTAATTTAATAAATATTATATTTAATATCCACGTAGGCTACGTCTTTTGGTTTTGGTACATGTAAAAAAATACAACTTAATATGCTATTGGCCTATGTTTGATTTTAACTTGAAAAATATGGAATTCGAATTTTAAAAAATGTTTATTTTTTAATTTTTTAAAAGATGATTAAAAAAATTTTTACAATATTTTTAAGCCGATAAAAAAAATTATTTTTTACATGTTTTAAACTTTAAACTTACTCGTATTACAAGCTTGATATGTTTTACTTTTGGGGTGACCGTGGATAACTTGTGCTGCGAGTACAATAATAAATTACAGGATTAATAATATAAGTTATTAAATAATATAATATACGAGTAATATGAGGTATATTAATTTTAATAAATCTTCAGGAAACAGGAATATACAGGAATAGTAAAGTAAATATTTTTTTTTATTTTTATTTATTACTTGGCTTATAACCATTGTTATTTCCCTAAAATAATTAAGTATACCCCTATATTGTATTATGTTCAGTAAATAAGTAAGATAATAATTCAAAGAAAAATAAGTTTGCACAAGGGTTTATTATATACGGTACCTATTCTTATAACGTTAATTTATTTTCTTGAAAATGCTAGCAACAGCCTGGAGATAATTTATAGCTATAACTTAGTCTTTTAAAAATCAGAAGTTCACTTCTATACTGCTAGAGACTATAGAGTTGTGCACCGTTTTACTTATATACGCAGTGTATTAATTACCTTAAATGGCCCATTAACAATATTCCTACACTTTAATCTGTTCCCATAAATTTTATTTCTTTAATTTCTGGAATATTATTTTTTTTATATTATAAAATCTAATTTATCATAAATAATTAAGCAGTGTTACGTCGTTTTTAATTTTAGGTTGTAAAAGTTTTGTTTTACAAAAAAAAAAAATTAATTAAACAGAATATAGGCTAATATAATATTAATAACTTTTATATTTTCAATTAGCTTGTACCAACGTTTTACTCTCTATACGACTTCTCTTATAATATTCTGAAATAATTCTCATTAAAATTGTATAAATATTCGATTAATATTGCTGTACTTTTCTAATTAATTGTTTTATATTGTATTAATAACTTTAAAATCAATTAAAGTGTCTCACTCTCGCCACAAGACGAGAATGAAGTGAGACATTTTTCTGCTAATATTATTAATTTTATTATTTTTTATTTTAATTAATGTGGACCTATTTGGGCTACATAGGCTATAGGCTAAACACCAAAGCCATTCCTATTTTACTTTCCCTAGGTTTTCAATGATATGATTCTTATTTTCCCTTTGAAGGGAACTTTAACATTAGGGTATCAAGGGAACCTTGACCTATCTTTATCGTAAGATCGAGCCAAGAAATTTTCTGGTCCCTTAAAAATTCTATGACTTAATTGACAAATATAAGAAGCCACGATAATTTATATTCGATGTTTTAGATTGATGTTAATTCTATTTACTTCCCTAGTCTGAGATGTTACCAAATCTCTAAATCGCGACCTTACGAAAATGTTAGAATCTCGATGGAGATTTCGATATATTTTTAAATCATAGTTGCTGGCTGTTTAATTATAATTAATTATACAATCTGTATTCCTAGGGAATTTATCCCCCTTCACCCCCAACATCAATTTGAAAACCTCTATACTCATATATAGGGAATAACGTGTGATTTCTCCAACTTCAGATTTTCAGAAATATAAAAGCAGTCTTTACTTTATTTTTCACATTTAAATTATCATTTTTTAAAAGATGTTTGAAATAATGACAAAATAATAAGAAACTTTAATCGTTCTTGGTGCACTCTGCCCTCGATAAATGTTAAAATTAACCTATTAATATTCATAATACGTATGTTCGTAACCCCTCAGCATAAATACGTATACCCATGCGTTAATATCAAAATGCGTAAATTTGGAAGTTCACGTTTTCTTCTCGTTAAAACCGGGAATTAACGATCCTTGCTTTGTAAACAAAAGGGCCAAACACGTATTTCCGCTTATATAATTAGAACTAATTGGTCTTGACTCCTGTCGAGAGTATCCATGCGTTGCTATATAGAGGCATTAGCATTTAAATTCATATATTGTTTCACGTACTTTAATATGCTTTCTGACAATTTGCTATTTTATACAATCTTTTGCATCGTGGCTTTTAATGGTTTCCGCTGCACGCCGTTTTGTCGTCTATAATTTTATCACTTTGGTCGTTTGGTTGATGACGAATTAGCAGGAAAAACTATTCTTGAACTCAGCAGATTAGACTGCAGATAACACATAAAGACGACCCGCCGCATTTTATGAGTACTTAAACGTATAAATAATCACGAGGGAAATGTTCCGGAATTTGTTTAATTTCAAAATGGATGGCGTACTGCATGAAGAATCAAGACTAAGGGTATTATGCTATATCTAACCACTTCATTTTGAAGATTATATGTCATTATTTCTATAAATTACTTGTATACCATTTTTTTAAATCGGTAGGGTGAACAATTAATGAACATCGGTCATAATCATCATATAGGCCTCTTTCCAGAAATTGGGTACCATAGGGTATATAGGACAACATTTTTGCAATTTACTAATTTACCCCTCCCCCCCCCCCAAGTAAATTGGTCTTACTAAAAAAACAATTAACTGCATGTATTAAGTAATTACCGTAAAACAATTGTTATTTTTTGTACATTTTACGAGTAAGGATGTTTCAGAGCCCGAAACAAACACTTCGGTACATAATTGCACCCTTAATTTTGCCGGACGTAGAATTTCTCAACTCGGTATTCATCTATAGGCTCTCCTAATCTCCTTTAATTAGCAGCAGTTATTGATTATTTTTAATTAGGAATTCAAAATACATAATTTTACTAGGAGTCAAATCTTGCCTACTCTCTGTGGATGAACACTACTGGAGGTAACTTATACTGGAAATCCAACTATTGGGTCCTTTCGGACATCACTTAGGCCTATATAGCAGAATGTCATGGAATACAAAGTAAATGTTCATACTTAATAATGTTAGCTACTCGTATGACCCTATATAAATTAGATTAATATTGACACAGTATACATGCAGTATACCAAAATAAAGCACTTATAATGACTGAAATCGTTAACTTTGTTGGTAACGTCAAGTTACCTTAGTTTCACCCAAGGTTTTACTAATTTAATACCAATAGTTTGATTACAAATAATCCAGTTAACAACGAGATAGAAGCAATATTATAATCTGGTTCGACCTTTAGGTTAACTGGAACAATTATAATATGATTCCAAATTCCAAGAAATGTTTCTTGCTATATCTAATCTAGCTCTCTCATGAGTCTTCGAGAGAGTCAATAACAGAAAGAAAGTCTAGTATCAAAATCGCAAAGGGCCTGCGAGTAAACATCTATATATTTGAAGCATATCTGTCTGAACACTTAATCACCCGTCAAAAGAAGGTCTCCCTTTTTCTGTTATTTTTGTAAATGGTCTGTTGGATCCGGTACATCCCACACGTCACCATGTTGATAGAGATGTGCACAGCAGATATAGAACACAAGAGGAGTACAGATGATGAAGAAAAACCTACACACTTCACGAGTATTGAAAAAACCTATAGTTTGGCTTCATATGTTTCTGAAGTTTCGTTTTATTCGTTTTATTATATTTCGTGTATCATAGGAAATATATTCAGAATTTTTTTTCCCAAAACTTTTCATCTTTGTTTTTGACAGTTTTATAATTGGGCAAAGGTCTATGATACTTTTCCAATTTATTCCGGGAGTTTTGAAGGAATTGGTCCAAAATATGACAAGTCGTTCCAAATAGTATTTTATATAGCATACTACGTACGGTAACAGGTTACCATAACCTATTGTAGATAATTAGATAAGTTATATAAAAAGATAGGAGTTCTCGTGAATGTTTGTTGGAAATTTAAAGAGTTTTGTGGGATCATGTTTTTTTTATGTAATATAACTTATATACCGGTAAGAGTTAGGTTAAGTGGTCATTCAGAAGAGGTGACGTCAGGCTTTCCATTAGGTTACTTCCTATTTTTTATAAGCATTTTTTTTTGTATAGAAGGACAATTTTTAAAATAATAGTTATACAGGCTATTACTTCGTATACCTGTTTAATAGAAAGTGTAAAGTTAATCATTGCTCGTACTACCGGTACCCATACTTGTACCCCGTAAGCAAGGGAAAAGGACTGTGTGTGTGACCAATGACCATGCAATACACACTTTATTAAAGTTGAGTCTTATAGAAAATATCAGTTAGGTAACAAAGCTCCGGCGGCAGTGGTCACCTCAGGCTAACAAGGATGTTAAACTCCTTCAGTTGTAGTCAGCTATATATTTTTCTCATTTTTCAAGAATTAACAAAAATTTGGCGTTTTTAAGCAAAATTGGACGTTTTTCTAATTTTCAAAAAAAAAAACAAGCCAAATATTCTGAAAAACTACCAGAATATTACTCATTTTCTCATTTTCAGAAATTAACAAAAATTTGGCGTTTTTAAGCAAAATTGGACGTTTTTTTCTAATTTTCGGAAAATATTAGATGGGTGACCGCGCTGTTCCGGGATCCAACTTTCCCACCCAGGTTCGCTTCCTCACGCTTCTATACCTATAGAGTGACTACACTTCTACCTATATAGTTGTAGGTAATTTACGAGTAACACTACAGGCCTTAAGATTTTGGGTATAGTCCTGAGAAAAAAATTAAGATTCTATATTGCAAAAAATATTAATTTTACGCTATCTGCATCTATTTTACGCTATGTGCGATCATAAAAAATTGAATTAACTTTTAAAATATACATAAATTATATAACTATAGCCTATTATGCTGTACACATACACTCTACCGTATGTAGCCTACTAAGCTCAATTCACCACTACACTCCATCGGACAATACATAAAAGACTTATCGAAAAGTTGCCTAAAAGTGCAGCAGTTCGTCAGTGCTGTAAAATCGATAATACATCTTTTATTTTCTTTATTATACAATGGTAGTTACTAATGCTCTAACATTTTGAGAGAACATTGTGAAATACTTTGCGCTTGTTCTGTTATAAGTTATATAAAAAAGTGAATAGCATAAAAAGTGAATTCTATAGCAACATAGAACGAATTATACCTTTTAAGAAAATTGTTATGCGATTTCAAACAAATTACAGTTTTTTATATAGGGTCTGAAGGAAATCATGAAAATGACTTGAATAAATTAAATCTTATATATACCATACGTTCTAAGATTTATTCAAGTACATTATAGCCTACATCACAGTATGTATATATTATTTTTTCACATGTTAAAATTTCTTTTTTGCAACAAATGTATACTTTACCAGCAGTTTCTCCCAAAAAGGTATTAAATTAGGAAATATAGATTACTGGTTCAGAACTATAATATTCGGATTCGAATTTCCTACAATGGAAAAGCCAGATTCAAAATTGAATATAGGCCCTATATACTGGTAAGTTAATTTATTTTCAAATTTCCATTCTTCCTAAAACAATGACAACCTAATATTACAATTTAATCTACAAAAATATATGATATAGATCAAAAATGCTATACATATAAGGATTCTCAATCATTCAGAATAGAGGCTATATTATTATAACATATATTTTCAAATTTTCATTCCCCCTATAAAACAAAGAAAAATATAATATACATATTAGGCTATATACAGTTAACATAGGTATACTTCTCTTCGTAAGTTATATATA
>JAQGBM010001572.1:0-10427 GCA_034698405.1 Symphylella vulgaris | reverse complement strand
CAAACAACTACCGGTATGTTCATGATATTTTACTTTTTTTTAAACCCTAATTCAGTGGTGCGTAATCTACCCTGATCCCCCGACTATGGGGGATTACACGCTTTTTTCGATAAAACTGTCCTGAAAAATAGATATTTCAGTTTTTATTAATTAGAAACTAGAAGGCCTACTTTAGTAATACGGTACAGTGCCTCATATTAAATTTTAAATACTGTACTGTACTCCCATCATCATCCCTTGGTATGCGTAAATTAATATCAAAATCTTCATCCCTTTATTCAGTTCCATAAATTCTTTTTATAATTTCATTTAAAACGCATACATAATTATGCATTACATAATTATGCATTACATAATTATGTATGCGTTTTAAATGACTTTATTGTTTTCTTCTCAAAATTTTGAGAATAAATTAAAATTTGGGCTATAACTACACATTATTTATTCATTTACGAATACTGTAATTAGGTAATTAATGGATGTAACTTACGTAAAGTACAAATCAAGAGTCCGACCGTATAGTAAGCTAAAAGTAATACTATGGTAATATAAATGAAAATTAAGGTTATCTAGCCTACTCTTCCCTAGAAGTGATTGGAAAATAATTTATAATTTGTTCTTGATCCTAATTGTTGTGTCGTACACTGATTGATATTGTTATCGCTACTGCGAAACAAGCATTGTTTGCCGTTCTTATAAACTACAGTATACTGTATTCTGTAATGTTTACCGGTAGCATTGCATAATTTTCTACCATAAAATGAGTAGAAAGTACTGTAGCAGTAATTAGTATTAAGATAATAAATGATCGAGTCTAGAGTGGAATTTGATATCTTTGAATTTTATATTATTGAAATAGAAATAATAAAAATATCTTAATAAGTTTATAATGCATTATTGCTAATTTGATCGCCTATTTCTACTAAATATCTGATAAGTAAAATTAAGTATGATACGATAATTAGTTACTGATTAGGTACCTTATAAATATTAAGGTATCCAATCAAAGAATGGAACAATAGCCTTCAAACGCACAAAATGAAGTCTAATAACTTAGTACGGGTATGTCTAATTCTTTTATTCGCATTTTTCGCTGAATTAAACGCAACAAATCTTCCCAAAATAATCTCGAAATCCAAAAATGTGGACCTGAAATGCAACTTGAGTTCAAGTTTAGTCGAAGAAATTCGTGGATACGCGCCTCTGGTTGAAAAGGTAACTCGACTTGTACTAAACGGAACATTGAAAGGAGCCCTTTACGATGAGGTAGCCGAATATGTGGATAAATTTGGAAGTCGGTTGGCTGGAACCAAAAATCTTGAAAATGCAATTGACTATACGATGGAAAAGGCCAAAAGTTACGGATTGAATGATGTGAACGGAGAAGAATTTAATTTCACAGCATGGAGTAGGTAAGTACGCCTACAGTAAAATTGGTTGGTAGGAATTTTAGGATGGGAGTAAATTAGAGGCGGTTAGTTCTTTGGGATGAGATTTTTTAAATCGATCAGGTCCCGTGTAAAAATGTCTACATAATTATGTAGGCTACGAAGTAAGGGGGCTCTTTAATGGGAAATATCAAATATGAATCGTATACCCTTGCAATTGGCCCCTGGCGTTGTTGTTACCGTTTATAGCTTAATTATTTAGGCAAAGTTGCCCCCGAAAAGTGTTAAACTCTTATTTGTTAGCGTATTTGTAAAAAAAAAAATTTACGTAAGTTACGGACTTACGGCACATTGATATTTGGATTACGGTTGTAGGGTAAAGGTAAACAATTTTAGCATGCATAATACGGTCTGAAATAACGCTTATAGCGAAATAAATTTGAAGAAATGGTTGGATTCCTATTCAAGTTCATGTATTTTATTTCGGTTATAACGAAATTACGGATTCAGGATATAACGAAGTAAATTCTTTAGAATTTCGTTATAGGGCCTAAAATTTTGGGAATTCCAGATTTGAACAATTTTGAAACGAAAATCGTTCCCTTTATATATACGAAAATTCAAATTATTAATGAAGTATCGTAAAACGCAAAGTGCAAAGCCGAAATTGCACGTCAGTAGGCTATGTCATTTCCCAAATCACCGATATAGAAAAATTTCATTACAAGCTAGGCTATAATATGTATAATTATAACGAAATTTTGTTAAATCGGTTATAGCGAAATACAGACATAACGAAGTAATTTTTCTGGTCCCTTGAATTTTGTTATAACCGGTTTCGACTGTAACAATTTATTATTGGTGCAAGAGGTCCCGAAATTGTTTTTAGTTTGTTTATTTTACGGGCTATTTATTAAAAACTTGTTTTTACAGGGGAGAAGAATCAGTATCATTAATTGAACCAAGATTTCATAAGCTTCATATGCTAGGGTTAGGATACAGTGTTGGCACTCCTGCAGAAGGTGTAACAGCCGAAGCCATCGTAGTAAAAAGCTTTGACGAACTCAAGAAAAGAGCTAGCGAAGTACGGAATCTTTTTCATACTAATTTAATTATTCTGATACCAAAAATTCTTATATTAACTTAATTTTTTTCTGTTTGTAGGTGGTAGGAAAAATTGTTGTGTTCAATCCAGAATTTGTATCTTACGGAGATACGGTTGTGTACCGAGTAGTTGGAGCATCGAGGGCAGCAGAAGTTGGAGCCGTAGCTGCTTTAGTCCGTTCCGTAACGCCTTTTTCGATTGATAGTCCACATACGGGAGGACAGGTTTACAGTAACGTAAATGGAAGTCAGATTCCGGTTGCCTGTATTTCAGTCGAGGATGCAGAAATGTTGGAAAGAATGCAAAATAGAGGTATAACCATGATTATTTTAAAGTATTTTTTGCGTCAGTCCTCTGGTGTTTTTGTTAAGTTCTAACTAAATCCAATTTTATCCATAGGTTGGAAACTCGTTATGAATGTAAATATGTCTGCCCAAAATCATCCAAATACAGTTAGTCGCAACACTGTAATTAGGTTACAAGGATCCGAAAAACCCGAACAGGTACAGTACCATTATTTTTTATAGTTGGTTTTAAAGTTGATGCAACTCTTCCAGATAAATAAGAGTTTAAACTTTAAACCGAGGTCACTCTGACAGTATCATAGATTCCTTTGCTCTCTGCACATTAAAGAACCCCCTTAGCCTAAATGTCATGAATGACCTCCCTCTTGGTCATTATGCCGAATTCAGATCTCACTCCATCGTCGGGTTATATGACCTTCGCTAAAGTTGCCAGAAGTTCAGTGGTTGTTCACTTGCTTCTGAACCCCATCCGCTTCCGGTCGGCGGTTCAAGGCCCGGCTGAGGGTGGTAAGGATTTCCGAGGTCCATCCCCTTGCTCTCTGCGCATTCTTATTAGGGTACGTAGAACCCTAAATATCGAAGGTTATTATAATTTATAATAGGCGAAATTCAAATCAGTTTACTCCGTCGTCGGGTTATGACTTTCGTTGTTGCTCAAAAACAGATTGACGAAAGAATTAAAAGCATTATCCAAACTTTACAGAAAGTATTAGTAAGTGGACACATGGACAGCTGGGATGTTGGTCAAGGGGCTATGGATGATGCAGCAGGGGCTTACGTTTCTTGGTACGCTTTGAGGGTCATGAAGGAACTGGGTTTACAGCCCCGTCGTACTGTTCAAGCAGTTCTCTGGTCAGCCGAAGAACTGGGTATGTTGGGAGCCCACGCTTACTACCAGGCTCATAAAGACGATTTAACCAATTACGTTATGGCAATGGAATCAGATGCAGGTACTTTTAGCCCCACCGGTCTAAGTTTTAGCGGGTCCAACGATGCCGCCTGCATAGTTCAAGAAATTTTGAAGTTACTGGACGGCATTAATGCTACGGAGTTGACAATGCCATGCCAAGGATCGGACATTGATGTATTTGCGAATGATAAGGTGCCATTGGGCAGTCTGTCAAACAAAAGTCCAAAATACGACTATTTTTGGTTTCACCATTCGAATGGGGATATGATGACAGTTGAGGATCCTGATGAATTGGACCGGTGTCTCATATTGTGGACTGTATCTTCCTATGTGGTGGCTAATCTTACGATACCGTTACCTCGTGAACCTTAATAATAAATTGTATAAAAATGGCTGGTGCTGTCATAGGAAAATCATATGTTAAAAATGAAAGAATATCATAACAGTTACAGTATTTTGCGATAATTTTTTTCCTAGATAGAGTAGGTACGGTAACCCTACTTCTAATTGAGATTTCTGGTTTAAAAATGTCATGTCAACCTCCGAAATTCAGGAGTTATATGCCCCTGAAGTTTTATAACTTTTAACGCAACAGGACCTAAAATTTCTGGAATTTTAGAGGTGACGTATAATTTTTAACCCCGATATCTCATTATATTAAAAGGGTTTATAAATACTTTCTCATCATTGGAAAAAATTTCGAGTATTTTTCTTGATAGCATGCAATCCAGACGATCGAGATAGAATTATTTTGGTTGCAATCAGGTCAGATTGCTTTGTTTACATTATTTTATACTATAGCCTACTCTATATTTCTCAATAATTTGAAATTGCAAGTATTACTAAATTGTGTATATTTGTAACATGTACAAGACGTGGGCTACATTACCATCGCAATTTATATTAAATACATTGTACAAATACCTTGTAAATACTGTATTATTTTAATTTAAATGAAATTAATAAAGTACTGTATTTCTTACTACAGAGTAACTTCTCACAGATGTAGATGGATATTTTACTTCTTTTATTACTTCAGTCGGCTATAGTCGAACTCATGTTTTAAACATTAAAACATTATTCTACTTTACAGAAAGTATTAGTAAGTGGACACATGGACAGTTGGGATGTTGGACAAGGGGCAATGGATGACGCCGCAGGGGCCTACGTTTCTTGGTACGCTTTGAGGGTCATGAAGGAATTGGGTTTACAGCCCCGACGAACTGTTCAAGCCGTTCTCTGGTCCGCTGAAGAGCTTGGAATGTTGGGAGCCCAAGCTTACTACAAAGCTCATAAAGACGATTTAACCAATTACGTTTTGGCAATGGAATCAGATATTGGTACTTTTAGCCCCACCGGTCTAAGTTTTAGCGGGTCCAACGATGCCGCCTGTATAGTTCAGGAAATTTTGAAGTTACTGGATGGCATTAATGCTACGGAGTTGACAATGCCATGTGAAGGATCGGACATTGATGTATTTGCGAATGATAATGTGCCATTGGGCAGTCTGTCAAACAAAAGTCCAAAATACGACTATTTTTGGTTTCACCATTCGAATGGGGATATGATGACAGTAGAGGATCCTGATGAATTGGACCGGTGTCTCATATTGTGGACTGTATCTTCCTATGTGGTGGCCAATATTTCGGTCCCGTTACCCCGTGATCCATAAGAATTAAATTCTAGTAGCAAAATATGACTGCTGACGTCGTGTTGTGGATGGCCAGCTGTTGTAGGAAAATCCTATGTTAAAAATGAAAGTATCAGTAAAGTTTTTGCGAATTTTTTTCTTAAGATAGAGTAAACCCTTCTGATGAGATTTCCGGCCGTTTTAAAAATGAAAACTATCGAAATCCTGGAGATATAAGACGTACCAGAAGTTTATACTTTTCTATAGTAAAGCACGATTATTTTACACAAATTTAGAACCTAAAATCTCCGGAATTTCGGCGATGACTTACAAATATAATAATTTATAAACCGGAAATCTACTGAATGGTGTACCCAATTGTAACGTAATACGAAAAAATTTCACAAATTTCACTGTACGTAAATCTGCTGTGCATATTGTACTCCGTCTTTCGTAACATTTATATGGAACACCCTGTATAAATACCTTGTAAATACTGTGTAATTATTTTATAGAATCAATAAAGTAAATTTCTCCTGTTTAATCATTTGAGTAACTTGTGTGGTTATCCATATTTCAGGGTAAGGTATGAGTTTGTTTAGCAATACTCTGTAGTGCGTAGTTTACTAAAGTTCAGTATTTTATTTTCATGAAATGCTTCATGAAACACTACATCAATTATAAATGTCGAAATATGAATGATACATGCGTGCATACATAACTTTTGCGAAAATACTGTATTTATAGAAGCAGCCATTTCAATTATGTACATGAATAGGGAAAATCATTTATTTCACTCCGTGATCAGTAGGCTACTGTATGTATCGGTATCGAATTTTTTGGTTAGTAATATGGTACGCTGCCTAGACTAATCTTGACCTACTATTTACACAGCTTGAATTAAAATTAAAATCCAGTCCAATTAATAAAATAATACATACTACTCAAACTGTTAGTAAAGAGGAAACAAATTTATTCGACTACCTTACTCGATCAGCAGGACTCAGGAGGTAATTTTTTTTAAATAAATAAATATATTAATTAATATGCTACCGGTATATTATTTAATTTTTACTTTACTTATTTTTTACTCTTCCGCGAACTGTACAGTAACTTATGTTGCACTCGGGATTTATTTTAACTTTTTATAAGGCGGCCATCACGATTCACAAAGCTAAAATCTTGAAAAGATGTTATTGACTTGTAATTTATCCTTTATGAATAATACCAGGGATCTATCCCTGATAATACGTAAAATAACTCCTGATATAAGTAAAATAACTTTTTTCAAGATTTTATGAATCATAAATCATAATGACCAACTTATACGTTTATCCATAACGTTTCAAAAATCAAAATAAATCGCGTAGGCCTACTTATTTTTTTAAATTAACCCTCCTACGAGCTAGTATCATGGTCCTCGATATTTTCCCGACTTTGAGGCTATTAGAGAAAACTTCTCTGAGCCGCGCAGATCGCTGCACTCGTTATCGTCTTAAATACTCGTTATCTAAATATTATTCCAAGTAGGCCTACCTTGCGTTAGTGCTGCGGATAATTGTGAAAATTTTTGATAATAACTTATTTAATAAACTTAAAAAAAACCTAGTATTAGGGGCCTATCCTATATAGCAGCTAATTTTTCTCCTGTTTTTACTGGTAATGTAAAACCGACGATTTGGGTATTCAAAATTATTTACTCCGTATGATACACACGTGCCGTATATTCAATTGTAAAAAAAAATCCATAGTTTACGAGTTCATGTTCTGTGTTCATGTTATAGTTGACCCAGACAAACTGATCTAATATTACAGAAACTCTATACTGTATCCGTTATTTTTTTAAATGTTATTTTAATATTACCATAACTACAGATGTCATCCAATTTCGTAACCTTTCCTAATTTTTTTATTTTTACAGAAAATTAAAACAGTAGGCTACCAAAGTGTCTGACGAAAACCTGCTCTAAGTTATATGAAAGAAAGATAAGAATACTAGGATGAAAGTGCATTTTGTTTAAATTCTGGAACTGCATGATACGAGTATCTTATGTACCCATAGTTCATTGCATTATCTTCTAAAGAGGCTGGCTGATAATATTATAAGCATATTATTTAACGAATTTTACGAATTTGCTTTAATATGGCTTTTTTTAATAAGTGCTGTCTAATATTTTTGTTTTTTGCAATCGGCGAGGTAATTTCGACTTCGTCTCGAATTACGTCTAACGATATTTCGGCTGATCAGGATTGGAGAGTGAGTCCAGTACGAAGGCCGCCTCAATTTAATGACCTTAACTGCAGCCTTAACCCTACTCTGGTTGAAGAAATTAGAGGGTATGCCCCGCTTGTTGAAGATATAACTCGATTGGTGCTAAATGGAACTTTTAAAGGAGCTTTGTACGAAGAATTAGCCGAATATGTTGATAAATTTGGTAGTCGGTTGGCTGGAACGGCTAACCTGGAAAATGCAATTGACTATACGATAGGTAAAGCAAGGAGTTATGGTTTGGATGATGTTACTACGGAGTATTTTAACTACACTGCATGGAGCAGGTAATTATTATGTACTCAAATTATATACTTCTTTTCCTAACTTGTTCAGTATTTCTGTAATTTTACCCTTTACCATTGTACGCCGGGGCACACACTCGCGCTGCGTCGATTTGCGAACTAATATAGCCTAAGTGAAATTTTATTCTTGAGTGTGGCGGCTCTTTTGGATGGTAGCCGCTCTATATAGGCTATTTTGTATACCGAAATATTGAATTTTTTTTCTAAGACAGAGCAAACTGTTCTGCATAGATTTCCGTTTTAAAAATTATAGGGCATTAATTGAAGAAATTCGGGAGATATTAGGTCCTGAAATCTGTATAGGTTTCTAGGAAAAACCCAGGATGAAATCTTTGAATTTTATTTCCTGTGGTAGACTAAACCCTTACGATGAGATTAATTCCGTTCTAAAAATTTCAGATCATCGTCGAAATACCGAAGCTATTAAGGCCTTGAAGTTTGTATGGGTTTCTATGTGTTAGGACTATTTTACGCAACTTTGAAACCAAATATCCCCCGAATTTCTACGATGACCTAAAAAATTTTAAACGGAAATCTCATCAGAAGGAATAATTTTTACACTTTTCTTCGTGATAAAAATTTCTCCATAGACATAAACCGATATCACTATAATTATGTACTTATACCCCTTGCTCTCTGCACACTTATGTCAATGGGCATGGTGGCACCCCATTGTTATAATAGGCTAAATTCAATCAAAACCACTCCGTTGTTGTCGCTCACCGTGTTGTCAAAAATAGTACGGTTGACAAAACAAACATTTGTTCAGCTTATAGAATACGGTATAAGAAAAAATATTATAGTGATTATAACTTAAGTTATCCTTGAAGACATTATTTTATTACGATCTAGGCTAATTTGATATTGATAACGTAGTCTGCATACTCGTAATTTAACTGATATACCAATAATAAGAAAACCTTATCTTAAAACTTAATATTATTCGAATAATCTAAATACTGTACTGTAATTTATTATTAACTTGAGATAAATACGTAGCCTACATTAGATTATTGAGAAATATTATTATGCTAAAGTTACTGTTGTTTTATATTTTTTAGGGGCGAAGAATCTGTTTCCCTTATCGAACCGAGATTTCAGAAGCTCAAAATGCTCGGTTTGGGAGGTAGTGTGGGTACTCCTGCAGGAGGCATAACCGCTGAAGCCATTGTGGTCAAAAGTTTCGATGAGCTCAAGGAAAGAGCAAGCGAAGTACGCTGATAAATTTTCCCCAAAATTTCATAGGACCCTAGCCTAAAATATAATTTTCCTTTATAATCTCAGGTTCCTGGGAAGATAGTTGTATACAATCCAGAATACGTGTCCTACGGAGTTACGGTTAAGTATCGTGGTAGCGGAGCCTCAAGAGCCGGAGAATTGGGAGCTGTGGCTGCATTGGTTCGTTCTATTACACCATTCTCTATAGACAGTCCTCACACAGGAGTCCAGTATTACAGTAACGTCAATGGCAGTCAGATCCCCGTAGCCTGTATAACGGTTGAAGATGCGGCTATGTTAGAACGAATGCATAAGAGGGGTAAGTGATGCAGCTCGATAAACTTAAGATGTCACGATAAAATATCGATATTTTTACATAGATTCCATTGAATTTAATTCGAAAATATTTTTTAGGTTGGAAGATTGTATTAAATGTCAATATGTCCGCACATTCAGTCCCAAATGCGTCTAGTCGAAATACTATTGTTAGAATACAAGGATCCGAATTTCCTGAAAAGGTATTTTTAAGTTTATGATTTTTTGTTTGTTTGTGAATTTAATAGTATCAAGATAATTGTGTAGGTTCTTAAGTTGCGTAAAATATTCGTGCTTCCATTATCCATATATGAAGCATAATATAAACTTTTGGGGCTTATTTCTCCCGAATTTCGACCTGACCTGACATCTTTAAAAAGGAAATATAATCAGAATTAAGCGTATCCTAGTCTAACTTAATTTGAAAAAAAAATCACTTTCTTGATACAGTCGAAACCGGTTATAGCGAAATAACGTTTATAGCGAAATAAATTTGAGAAATCATAATGGTTGGATTCCTATTTAAGTCCAAGTATTTTATTTCGGTTATAACGTCGAAACGGTTATAACGAAATTACGGAAACGGATATAACGAAGACAATTCTTTAGAATTTCGTTATAGGGCCTAAAATTTTGGGGAATTCCCACAGATTCGAACAATTTTGAAACGAAAATCGTTCCTTTTATATACAAAAATTCAAATCATTAATGAAGTAGCGCAAAGTGCAAAGCCGAAATTGCACGTCAGTATGTCATTTCTCAAAGCACCGGCTGTCCCAATTTACAAAAATTACTCAATTTTACCAAATTAACTCAAATAAGAAAAAACTTCAGACAAATTTCGTTACGAGCTACTTAGTACTGTATTACGAAATTTCGTTATAGCGAAATACGGATATAACCATATGATTCTATACATGATTTCCTAAGTTGAGAATAAGATCACAATAGAAGAATAGTACAAATTATTGTTACAGATGGC
>JAQGBM010001571.1:0-10427 GCA_034698405.1 Symphylella vulgaris | reverse complement strand
TCTGTTCCACGACCATTTCATTAGGCCCATTCCCCTCGAGTTATAGAGTCCTAAAGGACTAAAAGACTCAGTAAATACGAGTAAAACGCATAATCATCATCATCAGTTTCCCGGTAGTCAGTGTTTTACCCCATACCGGTACGCAGTACAGAGCAGCTCAGGACCTTTTGAAACTTACCCACACATTTTCTTTATCCCAGGACTGTAAAGTACCATTGCAATGTCTTCTCTCATTGGGGCAAATAAATCTTCGTAACATTTTCGGTATTCTGCATCAAAATCGCAGGCCTGGCTTGAATAGACCACTATAAAATATACAATAAAATATAATATGTTTTTATTATTATATTTTTAAAAATAATATAAATGGTTAAAAAATGTACATATACAAAAAATACATAACATAATAATTATTTAACTTACTTACCAGTGGTTAGAACGAATAAAACAATCGAGTAAAACATGTTGCTCCAAAATATAAAATTTTTAATAAATTTAATAAGATTCTGTCCTTCCAATGTATACGGTAACCTAATTGTACTCTATAAAATAGGCTATCTAGGTAAATTCTTAATAAGTTATATAGTAGGCATTGGTACTAAACTTACATTAGCTTGCAATATGTTATAAAAATCAACACAGGTGCTGTTTAAAAAATGATGAACATAGCAGTATTATATTATTAATGAGTATCTGTTTAATATTATAATATGTTAATACGGCTATATAAGTTAGGCTCAAATATACGGGTATACTGCGTATCTATTATTCCATTGGAAGTAATTGAATCGTATAAATGACAGGCAGTGAGGCAGCTACGAAAATCCCATTACAAAAAAATTTTACATATGATATTTTCACCATCCAAATTACGGCCCAAAAGTTCCCATGTAGGTTTTTCCCTATATGTAGGTTTCACCGGGAACCACCAATATTTTACGCAACATATTACAATGCCTTATTTCTATGCCTTTTTGTGAATAGGGCATATTTTGTGCAATGATGTAGCCTAATTAAGTTAAATCAATTTTAAGGGATTACTTACAATTCAAGTTTTCGCGCAGTTTTTTCGAATAATTTGAAAATGAGGCAAAATTTCGAAAAAGTACGAAGCAAGGAAAGACAGATATTTCTCGAAATTTGGCGTAATTTTTAAATTATTCGAAAAAATGTGTTTTGGCGCGAAAACTTGAATTGTAACCCCTTTAATTTAAATGGACAACGGGGAGATTTAGATGCTTTTTTAAAACATTTTCGGGGCAAGGGGGGTTGACACCCCCAACCCTCCCTCCTTAATTAAAATAAGCCAAGGCTAGCTGTCCATGATAATTGATAAGTTATATATACTGTACCTAGTAACTTATTTTACATGATTGATAATATAGACTACAGTACATAGGCCCTATTATATTTTTATACACATTCAATAAAGGACTTCTACAATGCTGTATTATTAATTCCCCAAGGAAACCGTATACCGCGTATTTTATGAACCTATACTCGTACAGCAATTATTATATTATGCTATTATGGGCCTATATACAAAATAATTAATATTGATGAGATAAGCAGGTTTTACATTTTCCACGAAATTGGAAATTAGAACAGAACAACCAGGATAAACCAGTTAAAAATTGAGGAAATATTTCATAGAGAATATAAGTTACATTCTGACAGGATTAGTCTATAATATCCTACAATAATTAATGATGTCTCACCAGAGTCATTACTAACATACCTAATATTAAAATTTTACGTATACAGTATTAGTGTACCGTAACAGTATAATTGTACCTTATATTACAATAATTAAGTTATTATACCAAGTTTATTTTTTGTTTTATTTTATTATAATATGATTATTACATAAGAAGAATTATTCTAAGCCAGCTTGACCTTGGGAAGAAAAGGAAAAAAAAATGACTTGTTCAAACAGCCGAGAAAAAGTTATTATGCATACATGATTATGTATTATATTATGTAACGGATACACTTGCATTATTTTCTATATGATATACTGTAGGTAAAGCAATGTCAAAGAAGTTGTACTAACTTTAACCATATTAAAATTTAAAACAACTTTGTAATGTTCGATGATACTGCAAATTATGCTGTTGGGATGGAAAAATTCTTTGAAATTGACCGATGATATGGGGATAACTATACCGTATAACTATCGATATTTTTATGGTATTTAAAAAAAATCTAAAATATGTATAAGATTTTAATAAATTGTATACTGTAAAAATATCTGGGTGTTTTTAACTTAGTTCTTATATAGCCTAATGTTAATATTTTTAAATAGCCTACAGGGTGAGTAGAATTAAGCAATTTTTTTCAATTATTAATTGAAATTTTTTTAAATAATTAAAAATAATTATTATTTTGAAATAATTAAAATTAATTGCAATGCAATTTTCTAAAGATTTTTTAAATTCTTCGACATGGACATTTTAACTTTTAAGAATTGGACTGTTGATCTTATTTACTTCTTTACTTTCATTCAATACTGGTTTTTTAACTCCTTTGATTTTTCTTGAGGCTTCTAACAGTATAAATTTCATTTTATGCGCGTGGTTACGGTAATATATGACTGGGGAAATACTCTGTAGTTAAAATTTGTCCATAGACGGCCATAGTAGGCTAACTAGAGATAATAGGCCTACCCAGTACCCATAGTCATATATATACCAAGACTTTAAAATTGCCCTAACAGGCGCCCCAAAGCTGGTTAATTTTATCTGAGTTATGTATCTTAATAATTGACCCCGGAAAAATTTACAGAATTATTATATCGAAAAAAAAAATTCTTACGCAAGTTTTATAATCGATTCTAATTATTACGACAGCTAGTCCGTAACATTACGTGCTAATGTTTGCCCACGGTAACAAAAAAACAAAGACATTAGAATAATATGAGGAAGATTATTCTGAAGGACAGTTAAAAAGGTATAAAAGCATTAGTTTCCACTAACAACTTTTTACTTCTTTTCCTGTCTGTGCGGTTTTACGGAAAAAGTATAGCAAAAATGGCCAAGGTATTACTGTCGCTAGCTGTCCTTCTCTGTGGTAAGTACCGTACCCGCTTATAATTATTTATATTCTGATATTATTATTATTATACTAATGCAAACTATAATATTGCATTAAGTTAAGAGCGCTTTATGCAGGTTTTCCCTAATGGGCAATTTCCATGCATGATGACTCATTTGTCTAACTATCTATACTTGATAAATACTCAACTGATTTTCGTAAACTTTTTTTAAAGTATACATGTTCATAATTTAAGTCCTCGTCGGATTAACATATTCTTTTTTAAATTTTGCTATAGTTTTTTTACAATTTAATGGTAAACATAGAAAATTTTCGAACGTTGACTTTAAAAATTAATTATAAAAAAACTAAGCCATATTTAACAAAATAAATATGGTAATCCTCCGGCCAATTAAGTTAATATCAACAAAATAAAAAATAAAAAATGTCTGAAAATCGATTCCCAGATATGCCGTCTGAAAATCGGTTGAGTATTTTTCAAATAGGAAGACAAGCCGCAAAACGTTCGATTTTGGCTATTTTTCACCAGCCTCGTTCCCGTAGAAATTTCCAAGAAATGTTTATCAAATTTGGTGCCCTTTACAAACACGTTCAGAATACTTGAATGATGTAATCTTTTTAATGGCGGGCAATAAACGAATGAGTGAAATAATATTCGAAGATGCTTAACAACAATAATTAAATTAGGCTAAATTTTCTCCAAATTAATTAAAGCCCTTACTCAATAAAAGCTGGTAAATAATAACTATTAACCCAGATATGCCGAAAGTGAAAAATGTTAACATAAAGAGTTACATAATATTATACTGTACTACAGTAAATGACACTAAATAAGAAAATTATAGGTGTCCTATACATTTAGGACGCTAGGCATATCTGGGTATATAGGTATATTATTCGTAGCCGCAGGTAACATAATAATAATTGTGCAATGTATTGTATACGAGGCTAGATAATCTATCCCCTAAAATTTGGTTATTTTGCAATTTCGTATAACAGAACAATACAAACTAAGCTACTGTACGAGTATATGTAGAAAATAAAATATCAGGTAGAAAATAATTTTTATAGCTAAAAGCTCGTATATATTGTTTTAGGTTTGTTTATCGCAAACGCTCAGAGAGTTTGTGATAAACCAAGCATGAAGGTCTGCTGGAAGCCTTTTAAGGAGTTTAAGGAACAAAATAAAAACAAGGAATTCAGTGCCGAATTGTTGGATCAAAAGTGCAAGTAAGTGCCATAAAATTAATTATTAGTGCAATAAGTGTCATGATAAAAGTAATATGATATACGGTAGTGTCGGAATTTTTTTATCAAAGATAATTTAAATAATTAAGATAATTTAAAGAGTTGGCATCTCTGAAAAATTTTATTAAACTTAATAGGTACCATATTTATTTTATAAATATAATTTCCACTTCATATTTTGGGTCGCCGGAATAGCTTCGAAAAATTTTAAGTTCGAACGGAATAAGTTCGCCAATTTTAACTTCGAACGGGCTATTTCGAAACAAATTCGATAAAAATCGAATAAATTCCGAATTCGGAATAGCACCGAAAGTCGTTCGGTGCTATTCCGGCGACCCCATATTTTTTCCTAAATTTAATTTTAATCGAGTTATTATTTTTTTTAAACAATAACTTATGTTTCTTTGTAACACTTTTGGTAGTTCCTGACTTACTGCGGCCACGCCTCAGCATACGTACTTCTTCCCCGAATCCCCATTCAGGGCTGCTTTTTCATAAAAGTGTAAAATGAGCTTATAATATAAAAAAATTAATGACTCGATTACTTCGTAAATGTTTGGAAGAAAATATTAAGTGGAAATTGGCAAATTGCTAATAAAAGAAACATCTTTAAAAAAAAAAACGTAAACAAAAAAATCGATTGTTACAGGATTCTGGGTGAAGCGGAAGAATGTCTATCGGCTTTCAAAGATGTCTGCGAACGAGCTGGCAAATGGGAAGACCTGGTAAATTCCGGAAAAGGATTCAAGAGCATGATGAAGGAAATCTGTAACAACACCGAAGTCAAGAACGGTAATAATAATTTCGTTGCATAATTAAGGATATTATGTCTGTAGTTAAGTTAAAAACGTAGGATCGTGGTGAAATGAGGTATCCATAGCCTAGAATAGGAAAATACCGTATACATTTTTTTATTTTCCTAATTAAGTGTCAAGAAAATTGTGTAAAATATTTTTTAAGTTAATTAGAGTAAATCCTTCTGAGTCACCGTTGAAATTCGGGAGATATAAAGCCGAGAATGTTTTTATGTTAACCCCGAAACCACAAATAGCCTATTCAAAACATATTATATAATTATGCGGAATAATTTTCTTATAAAGCAATTTCAGAATTTTCTTGATACCTTCGAATACGCGATCCAACTCCCTTATTAAAACAATAATTATTTTCGTAATTACCAGAATTCGTCAAGAATATCCCCTGTTTCAACCAGAACAAACAGGCAGTCAAGGAATGCCTTCACCTCTTCAAGCCAGAAAAGAAACCAGGACAAGAACACTCCGAAACCGACTCGGAGGACAAGTATTTCAAAAAGTACTGTTGGTAAGTTGAAAAATTGTGACAATTTTGTGAAGATGTCCATAATTATGTCGTGTTAAATTATCTTAAGATTTATAATTAACATATTTTCGTTTTTTTAAGTATGGGTAAGGCTGCTGCATACTGCAAAAAGGAAGTTCTAGCAGTTAAGTGCCCCGAGGCCAAGACCCTTCTGGAAAAACTAGCCGAAAAAATGATGGAATCCAAGGAGGTTTGTGAACTTTAATATAATTATAATTTACTCCGTACTAAATTTGCCTGAAACTGGGCAGGATGATAATAGGCTAATTTAATAACTATTTTTTTTAAATATCTAAACCATTGATCTAAACCTTATGACTGGGGGGTATGGTGCAGTACAGTGAGTAGGGTGCAGGTACGCCAGAGCTTGGAAATTCAGCTTGAGCGTGAAAGTGCTGCTTGAACGTGAAAATTCAGTTTGTGCATTGAATTAGAGTAGTGGGGGAAGTAAAGGTCAGCGTGACCGAGCACTTTTTCTCTCCAAGCATGCATTATTACTCTGGAATATGGTGGCCAGGAGCGCGCACTCTTTCCTCCAAGAGAACGCATTTTCCATATTATCTTTTGGAATATGGCGGCCACGGCCCACATAAACATCTTCCCCCACTACTCTAATTCAATGGTTTGCGCGTGAAATATTAAATTTTAGGAAAACTGAATTTTCACGCTCAAGCTCAATTTCCAAGCTCTGCTGGCGTGTGGTGTGGCGTACCTGCTCCCTTTAGGCCAGGGGTCCGCAACTATATTTCGGAGCGGGCCAGATTGTGTCATATTTTCTTTCTGGATAGCCAGAAAAGAAAATATGGAAAAAAGAGAGAAAATGGCTTAAAAATAGTAAAAGTGTGATTTTTTTTTGCCACTGCGAGCCAAATTTTGAGGCTCCGCGGGCCGGACTTAGCCCGCGGGCCGCTAGTTGCGGACCCGTGCTTTAGGCTATATTTTGTCTCTTTCCGATCGGGAGAAATTAGATTGTACGAATTTACGATCAAATGTTAAAAAAATTAACACCGTTTTCAAAAAATCTCTACGTACAGAAACTTTACGTAAGTTAATATAGTAAGACTAAATTCTCATTATTGATAATGTTTATTAAAAAAAGACCTTCTATGTTCTTGATCTTTAATAATTTACTCGTACCGTAGTGTTTGTTTAGCCTACAAATTAAAAATATAATAATCAAACGAGAGCCGGGTCTGTGTTGTAGGCTGCTTCAGTGCTTCATATATAAGTAAATCCCGAGAAGGGGTAGTGCGGAAAGCAGGCGCCATCTTGAATTGAAGCCATTTTGTGCTTTTAAGCAAGTGCGAAAATGAGAAAGGGTAGGTGCAAATTTCAAGATGCCATTTTTTTACCTTTTAAATTATCTCACAATTTTAAACAGAAACGAACCCATTTTCTTACCTTCTGAATTTCTAAAATACGGAAATTACTTGCTTTCGAAATCTTTTTTGAGAAGAAATCGCAGTAAAAACCAAGATAAATATTCAAAACTGTTGCCATTTTTCGTTTCGAACCAAGGAGGTTGAAACGAAAAATGGCACCTCCTTGTTTCGAACACGAAAAGCACAAGATGGCTCCAAAGGCGAGCTCCAAGGTTTTCCTCCAATTTGGCTTGCGCATGCGTGTGTATTTGAACGTGTGATTGGAATTAATCCGCACATACCCCATCTCTCATTAAGTATCCCCTGAGTAAATCTATCTAACACGTCGTTGAAGAACAATATTTGAAAAATTTATTGTCACAAAATATCCTGCTTGTAACTTAAAACAGCCAAGTGGAGTATAGTCAAAAATTAATTTTTGGTTTTGTTTCTTTTTAAACAGTTCTGCGAAAAGAAAGGATTCCTCGAAGGTTGCGATAAGAGACAAGTTACCACCACTTCTAAACCTCTTTAAAAAATATTGGTATTTTATCGTATAAGGACTACAACTGTTGACTAACTTAGATCTCAAAACAATAAATTTTTAACCCTCCGTGATGTCCAATGATGCACCATATACTGTATCCATATAGTTTTTTTTTTTTCGTTTTTCTTAACAGGGTAATATCTTGAAGAAAAAGATATTGAATTCTCTTTGTTATTCTTTATTTTTATTTTATTTTTTTAAATAAAATGAAATTATGGTTTTTTTTTTCATTATTATTTTTAAAAAATTGTATTATTATTTTTTCTTTTAAAAATAAACATTGATTGTTTGTTTGAAAATAGTTAGTTGCATTTCTATTTCTATTATTATTCTATTATTTTATTAATTCAATTTATAACGATTTTATAATTTATTTATTTAAATCATATTAAACAGGAATTCGGAACCGTTTCATATTTCGGTTCGGGTGCTCGGGTTCCAACATTTCGGTACCGGTTCAAGTTATTCCAAAAAAATTAATTTTAGTTTCCGGTTCGGTCTCAGCGCTCATATCTGCCTCGGTGCACGCGCCCAACGACAGCTAATTATGGATTTTTATCAATTGAACTCAAATTTGAGCCTTGAAGGCAGATTTGAGCCCTGAGACCGGAAACTTTGTACCGCCCTAAATCTAGTTTTCAAAAAATGAGGTTGTAACATAGTTCCTTAAAAATGGTTGTGGTTCCCTAAAAAGTTCGGTCCCGGTTCTTTAAAAATAACGATTTTTATACGGGTTCAGGATTCCGGTACCAGTTCCGGTTTCGAACCATGTCATATAAACAATGATATTAAGTTCTGCTCAAGATTTTACATTACTTTTAGGAAAAAAGAACACCTCAACTTTCCAAAACCTTCTGACTATAATAGTAGGCTATAACTTATGGATACATTAATTTTATAGCTTTGATTAAAGTGTAACACTGATGTACAGAGTAGTAAGCTATTCATGTTCCATACCGGTACTCCTACTGTACCTTCTACAGTTTCTGTAACAAAACTCTTATGCAACTTACAGTATGCAACTCTGTATGCAATTTACAGTATATCAAGTTCTTTGAGCAGCACTGCATTATGTCGTATTTAATATTATCGGCTATCTTGTTACTAGGTAAATATTTTTATATTCGAATAAGGTTCCTGGTAATTTACTCGTACATGAGTGGGGGAAAAAACATGTCGATCAGTACTGTACATAATTTTTGAAGGCCATTATGATCTTAAAGTTTTTTCCCCCAGTTCCATTAATTAACAGTTCCCTGAGTTGTACCTCCAACAAAAAATTATTCTTTTTACTTGAGATTATTACCTTGAGAAATTACATTATAATTTTATAAATAATTTCCCTTGCCCCTATAAGACTGAAATAATTGTTTTATGTTGAAAAATTTTAGTACCGGTTGATGCTTCCAAAAAATGTGACATCTCAAAGTTTGAGACCACCTGCTTATCAAACTTTGTCAATCCATTCGCTGAAGACATTTCTCTCATGCTAACTAAAGAGGGATCCGACAAAACATGCCAGTAAGTTTATTGCTAGCGATCATTCAAGCTGACATTTCTAATTAGGACCTACTCTAATAATTTCTTTCTCAACTAGAAGGCATTCAAGGAATTAACAGATTTTCGTGATTCTTAGGGCGGGCGAAAACGAATACACAAAATCGTGTTTGAGGGAACACTGTTGCTAGAAAAACGAGCACGTCACTTCATCCCGTGCTTTTGATTTGTTTTAACAAGTCACATGATCGTTTTCTAGCAACAAAATTCCCTGAAACACGATTTTGTATCTTTGTTTTCGGCTTCGCCCGCCGGGCCGCCCTTATACATCTTTGGAAAGGGGTTTAATCCTTCTTTAACCTAAATCCGGAATGAGGACCATGAGGGCGTAGCTGATGAGTAGATTTTAATATCATTATCATATTCTTATTAGGATATACTCAGATTGGCGCAAATGTCAAACAGAAACTTCAGAGGCATGCGAGAAGGATGACACATGGCACGCTCTAAAGGTGGCCAGTCAATGGATCTTCGATGGTTTTGGACATTTCTGCAAGAGCGACGCTCTACGTGCCGGTACAAACACATTTTCCTTTTTTAATTAAACCCCATTTTGTAAGTACAACAGTAACATCAATTGAGTGGTCACAATTAATTATGAATACTTGGTGCTGAAAATTGGCGAGGGGACCATGCAGCTTAGGGGACATGATTTTAATTTGTTTTATTAGGCCTACTTAGCCTATTAATAATTTATCAGAAGTGTTTTTTTTTTAATCTTTAGATGTATATAAGGAAAACCAAGAATGCCTCAATATGCATAAGGAAAACATAACCAAATGCTTTGCTCATTTTAACCAAAAAATAAAAATTGAGGAAAATTCAAGAGGAAAATATTGCTGGTAATAAGATATCATATAATTTTTAAAGTGATTTTATTTCCAGGAAACTGCTAAGCTAAATAAAATAGACTGATATAGATAATGATCGTGTATTTAGTTTTCTTCAAAGAGCCAAATCGAGAAAGTTATTTTAAAGCAAAATAACCGAAAATTGGATAACAGTGAACCCCTGAGTAAAATCCGCTTTTATTCAGGCCGTAAAATCTAGCGGATTTTACTTTAAGTTGGAAACCAAATAGAGTTTTTGGTTCATGTTTCCATAGATGTGACCTAAAAACTATATTTGGTTGCCAACTTAAAGCAAAATCTGTTAGATTTTACGGTACCTGAATAAAAGCGGATTTTATAGGGGTTCACTATTTCGTAATTTCGGTTATTTTGCTTTCAAATAACTTTCTCGATTTGAATCTTTGAAGAAAACTAAATACACGATAATTATCTATATTTATCACTCTATTTAACCACATATTTAATTAG
>JAQGBM010001570.1:0-10431 GCA_034698405.1 Symphylella vulgaris | reverse complement strand
TAAAAACAAATCAAAAGCACGGGATGAAGTGACATGCTCGTTTTTATAGCAACAATGTTCCCTGAAACGCGATTTTGTGTCTTTGTTCTCGCCCGCCCTAAAGTCTAGTTCACACAGAGCGCGTTATTGTTACCAGCGTAGCTATCCTATAATCACGTGACGCTCTGTGAGGACTATATGCTTAAGGCTTTATAAACTAATAAATAAGTTTATGGGTGAGTGGACATCATTCTACCTTTCTTTTAAGATATAAGTTAGTTTTTGCTGTTATGGTGTTACACCAAAGTTATTCTAGATCTAGGCTATATAATTATGCTTAGGACAGTAAAATATAAACGAATGTTAAAGTACGTAGCTTATAGATTCCTGTTTAACTTAAAATACCTTTATGGCTATGGATATAGTTTCACTATATTGCATCTATGCCAACAGCAACAAATTCGCAGTCATAACTGTTAGGACTCTGAAATAAAGATAAAGAAAGCATAGGCCTACATGAAACACAGACGTACAATTCAAATGCACACTTGTATAGTGGCTTAAATCCAAGACTCTTGTACCCACCACATTACCGCAAACTGCCTATTCTCATGCCCTTCTTACTGCAGCAGTGTCACTTCAATTGAGAGCTAGTCCTTTAGTTTGCTGCTGTAACGTGCTATATAATGGCGACAAGACGAGGAGATACGAAATCTTGCCACCAGCACCGGTTTATTGGCCACTTGTGAGCTGTAGAAAATGTTTATCATATGTTGGAAAGACAGTAGAGTATATATCCAGCAGTCAAATGACCCGGCCGACATATGAGAAGCTTATAATGCATGCAGTGCCAAAGTGTCGGATAATGTCATGTTTTGATCATAATAAAATATTACCGAGTTTTATTCTCAAATGTATCCATAATGCACCAATTTTTGAAGTGATATCTCGTAAAGTTCTGCCAACATGTGTACCAAGACTCTTTAATAAAGATTAGTGCTTCAAGTTGTGGACTTATCTTTGTAACAGTTGTTCAAAGTTTCAGTTTGTGTTATGGTCCATGATATGGGAAATTTGATCTACTTCCTAAAACACACTTTTAACTGCTGGAGAAGAGTTCAGAGTGAATTGAGATTCAGTGTAAAATTTCCCTTTGTGGTTCAAATCCCAACAGAGGCTGGTAATAATTTATGTCTGGATGGGTGAGTGGGGGCGTGGCTCTATCTGTTCAGAGTTTAAAACGAATTCGATATCTAAGTTATTAGACCCGATTCAGAAGTACTTAGCGAAAAATGAGGAAAAATACGACACTAATGCCAGCTTTCATTTTCATATATACGCACACACCAGGCCAGGAAATAGCATTACTATTGCTTTTTCTCTCTATTTTCGCTTAGCGCATTTGTGAATCTCCCCCATTATCCCTTGCTCTTTGCACTTTAGATAATATAGCCATGACGTTCCCTCTGATCATAATTAAGCTACATTCCATCTCTCTGCCATTCCATCTGCATTCCACTCATTCCATCGTTGGGTATAGCCTATAACTAGCTTCGTTGTTTGTTCAAAAATCAAGGGAGGGGGCTTTCGAATGTTATAAATAAAGAATCGTACACCTTTGTCTTGCAGGCAAACGTCGCCTAAAAAGGTGCTACTGAAGACCCATTCTTCAGCTTGACATCTGCTGTGTTTGAATTCTCCGTGTATTATTATTTTCGATGTGCATAGTTTTCGCTAAGAAATTGACTTGAATCAGGCCTAAATATGAGAAAAGTGTTATAACTAAGGTTTCATCGCTATATCTAACGAACTATATTATATGTATCATCCAAATCCTTAATGATTTCCAAATTATCTTCTAAAAGTATAAGTGACTTCATTTCTTTTGTCTGGGAGAAAGAATAAGGCTTTTATTGCGTATAATCTGACTTTTCTTCTATGATATCTTTTAGAGATTATACGAGCAGCGTGGTGGTTTTCGCGGGCGACTTATAGCCGTGGTCTAAGAAACACGCACTTTTGCCAAACGTTTATGGTCCAATCGGCCTAAATTTATGAACGCAAGGAAGAGTCGCTTTGATTACATGGTGATGCCATCCCTGTAGTGTAGTTTATTGTTGAGGTCACGCTGGGCCTCGGCCACAACTTCCATTTAGTGTAATTCTTATACAATGCACTGACCGTTCTAACCGATGTTAGAATGCCAATTGGGATTTTGCATCGATGCTTATACATAATCGACTTAATATTTGTTGTATACCAAACAAACATGTATTTAAAAAGGATATTTTCAGCTATGTATTGTAACACAATCCATGTTAAATTGTCAAAACCTATAGTCAAGATAAGTTATTTTGCATTTTTAGTCATTTCTGCACTGTAAATCTGAAAAAAAAGTTTGAACCAGCACTCGGAATTGAAACCTCCGGGAATATTTTATTATTATTAGGATCAATATTTCTGTGGTTGGAAATTAATTTTTAGGGATGTTTAACCCCCAACTTTCCTCAAAATACACCCCTGCTTTAAATCCCTCGAACTGTTGACTTTAATGGGTTCAGAGGCGGGTGCCCAAATCACTGATGTTTTTGGCTATTTTTTTAGAACGTTAACCAGATCCAAGAAAAAAATATGAAGTATACAGGTACGGTAATGTATACGGTAACTCGACTTGACTCGATTTCTAAAACAAATACTCGTACAACGTCTCGTATAATAATTGAAGTAAAGCTGCTTTGCAGCGTTTAACAATATCATTTCCGCTTCGCACACACCACTCAATTTTTCCCTATCGCCTGCCATTGCTACCCATCTCCCATCGAATTTATTATGCATTTGATCATAATATGGTCGGATAGTTGTTTTGTTTAGTATCGATGCTGTTGATGTATCAAATTGTTGTATCGATTTGTACATAAGAATCGTTTTAAGTCTCTCTTTTTGAATGTTTTGCCATAATAGCAAATGCCAAAGTCCCATGAGGGCAAGAAAAAAGAACTATACGAGAATACGGTGAATTACAGTTATGATTCTTATATAGTCTGAAATTTGGGTTTAAATCAATACACCAAAATACCTTTATTCTGTAAGGGAATGCTAGAGTCAGGTCAATGAAATAATGCACATCAGTAAAATTAACTAGGGGCCTAAATAACTTCCTCTCTTATTCAGCCAGATTTAAAGAACATTTTCTCTGTTATAATTCTGAGTTATGTCATAAGTTATGTTAAAGACTGATAAAAAAAACCTTATACAAGGATATAAGTATCATAAAATTATCTTTTACTTAATGACTGAGATATTTAGTTTAAAAAATCCAGTGGTTTTGAAAACTCTCTTTCAAAACTATTGTATTTTTCAACTTAAAAATAAGGCAAATGCTATTTTCACGTAAATTACGTGAAAATAGACGTAATTCACGTAAATTACGTGATTAGACGTAATCACGTAAATTACGTTAAAATAGGCACCAGGCTATTTTCACGTAAAATTACGTGAAAATAGACACTCCGTAAAAATAACGTAAAATTCTCAAACGCATAAGGTAACGGATGATAATACTTATATCGTTTAAAAGGATTTTTATCCATATTTTAACCAAGTTAATGAATGCGGAGAGATTATTACCAACGAGAATTTAAATAACTTATTATAAATTAAACGTTTCTAAGCCATATGCATGATGTTTGAAAAGTTTAAGCCTAAACCCCAAAACCATAGGGTATTAAATTTACTCAATGAGTGCAAACTTTAGCAGACGAATCTATAACGATTTAGTTAAAATATAGAAGATTTCGCTTTGAAAATACCGTAGAAGTTTGTTTTTCCGCTGACTAAATCAACCATCATTCTGTAATAAAATCTGCTTGCTTTAAAATCGATAACGATATAGCCTAAGTTATTCGTATATAGAAAATCTTCTTATAAGTCTTCTATTGTCAATTGAAAAATAATAAAATCCCGCAAGAATAGGCGAATCTTTGGTCATTTTTGGGACTCTACAAACATAGTGACCAGCTGCTGCTATGGCCAGTGAATAAGGCTATTATAATAACTTAAAGGAAGCCTTACTGTTTTATTGAGTCCGAGATACACCATGAATTATGATGTGCGAACCAAAGTCATATTTTACAATGTCCCCTACTTTCTCTGGCATTTGATTTGCACATACCATAATTCATAATCATTCCGCGCATTTTACGTGTATATACATAATAATACTTTGCCATTTCATTCCTTCATTTACCGGTAGTCGGCGCTGGGTGTATTATTGTTAGAGTTTTACGAAAAGAAGTAGTGCCAAGAGTTTTTTTGAGAGAAGAAAAGTATTATACGCGTTTCGTATTAATTTTTGCATAGAATAAAGTAAATGTTTGGCTTAAGAAAGGATACGGTAATTTTGAAATAAATTACTGGACTACTTCGGGTCACTAAAAGTAACATAATTTTGTTCGCCTATAGGCCTATATTCCAACAAAGTTCAAATCTTCTATAGTATACTCGTTACCCTTGTTATTTGCTCATTAAAGATCCCTCAAGAAGAAATGTAAAATACATTTAGGGGTGAATTGTTGGTCCCGGAATGTATAATGTGAGTATAAAGGCAGATCTCTCGCTTGTCGTCGGTGTTCAGCCTCATTTAATAGAAGAAATAGATATTAAGTTATTCGTTAGAAGAAAAATTATGTTATACTGTTAGCCTGTATTTACTGTGTAAATAAACGATTTTAGACCTATTATCATTTTCTGAAGTGCATTCTAAACATTTCTGCTGCAACCCCTGATATCTCTCAGTTGCCTTCCCATTATACCTTTACCTTGTATATAGGAGAAGTTACCCTATTATAGTTTGAAAGGGGAAAATAAAACATTGATATTTCTATATTATACTGTTCAAATTTTAAAGTTCTAAAAAAACTTTGAATTTGGATGAAATTACATTTAAACATTAACTTTGAACAACTAAAATTCTATCTCAAGAACACATCATCATCATTGTTGGCCGAACGAATTCTATCCCTCCATGTCTTTCTATCCTTAACCATATCTTTATCCTAATTTTTTTTTAGCTAACCACATTTTCTTCATAGATTTGAAGATTATGCAAAGTTCGAGTCTTTGAGAGTATACGTAAGTTATTACCAAGATATTTTTTATTAAGTTACTATTTGTTTGGCAACACTAACTTGTTATGGATGATGAGAGACAATATGGCTTTTTATTATTTGTCCACTTGAGTCAGCACGTGGTCTTGTGGAGTGCAGTAAAAGAGAGCTTTCGTGATTATTTCTAATGAAATCTGGGCTCCTGATATTACCATATATCAATTTTGTACTATCACTATTCACAGAATCACGAGAATGTTTCATAAAAATATGGGGTAATAATTTCAGTCCCAGTTTATCAAATCAATATTTTCATTGTTCTATTATGATACGATATATAATAGTATTGAAAATATTTATTATTGTTTGAAAAATGTAAGTAACTGGGTTACAAATAATTAAATCTTTCAAGGTGTAGGGTGCCTAATTTTGTTACGTCCTAGTTTTTACAAAAATACAATAGTTTGTCTTAAAAACTGCGGCCTTCATTCAACCTTGGACATTGTTTAGTCCAAGATTCAACCATTGATTGATGTATTTTTGGACTTTCGAAATATCAAATAACTTAATTATTAGGGAGAAGCAGTGGCGTAACAATAGGCCCCGCAGACCCCGCGGTCGCGTGGGGACGCAGAGCATCTGGGGGCGCATGACGCCAAGCAGTGGCGTGCCGAGGGGAGGCGGGGCGGTACGGCCCGGGCGCCACAAAGTGGAGGCGCTTTTCTGAGGAAAAGCGCCCCTCAAATTTAACTTTTAACTTAATTTCTTTAAAAAATTTCAACAGTCAAATTTTGCAAAAAAATTCGCCCCCAGACCCTCGGCGATCCCTCTACTATTTTTGGCAAATCGCCCTCGTCCCCCCAACAGCTGCAGACCTTAAAAACTGCGCCTGCTGAAAAGCGGCCTTAATGGAGGGAGGGAGGATGGGCGCGCACTACTTTTTTGCGCAGGGACTAAAAAAAAAAAATGTAAAATTGGCCCATCTGTAAAAAGTTGCCTATTTTCCCTTGTCCAATATCTATCTCCTTTAGCATACAGCTGCAACATTTCAACATATAGGAAAGTCTCGTCTATAATATTGTATTATATTCTGGCAAAGGATGCATTTTATTGTCTTGTCTGCGATCCAATAAATAGTGATTAGGGAAGCAGTATATAACTTATATCAATCCCATATATAGACAATAAAACTCTTTCAATATCCTATTTTTTAAACGTATAAAATTTAAAGGCATTAAGGCAAATTGAAAAGAGAATTCCGTGCACATCTTTACAGTTTTATATTTTGGTAAATCAATATCTTTGGATACTAAACCTTTATAGGAAAGAAACGGGTATAACATAACATATTGCACTGATTGCTCGTACTTTTTTAAGCGTTAGAAATTTTTTTTCTTCTTATAAATATTTGGCCATATCCTTTACAGAAAAATGAAGTCCAATCAAAGAAGGACGTCCACAGGACGTCTTCCGGACATCCACAGTTATAGTTCCTCGATGAAACATTGAGGACTAGTTGGACGTCCAATTTTGATCCAAACTATGAAGGTCCAAACTTGGACGTCCTGTGGACGTCTTTGATACCTCGACACAGAAAGTCCTCGACATACATCAGGTTCAGATGAGGACGTCCTCTGGGCGTCCAAGCTTGGACCTTCATAGTTTTGATCAAAATTGGACGTCCAAGTAGTCCTCAGTGTTTCATCGACTTGTGTCCGGAAGACGTCCCGTGGACGTCCTTCTTTGATTGGACTTCATTTTTCTGTAAGGGATATAAACGGAGTAATTTTACCAAATAACTTACCTCGGTATACCGGTTAATTCGACTAAAAAACATGATAATTAATGCAATAATTTTTAAAACATATAACTTAGCACATATTATTTGGGCTACAACTTGCATAAGTTAATATACGTTGTAATTCAAAATAAATTGGATATTGAGGTCTTCGAAACTCAAAATAATCGGAATCTGAAAATGTATTTGAGATAATATAAATTATAATATGTTTACGTAAAAAAATAATAATCTTGAGAAATAAGCTATTTCTATTAATAATCATTTCAGAATTATCAAAAATGTTCTGGTTGTAACCGTTGTTACCATGTGCTGGGAAATGCCAATATAATCATTTTCAATATCATCATTCGAACTCCAACTTGAAATGATAAACTCATACTCGCAGACCTCTAACATTACAATATGGTTTCCAAATGCACTTAGCATCCAGATAGCAGCCTCACCGGTAACGCGGTAGTGGAATCTAATCCTAAGCTTATATACCCGGTTTTTACTATATTTTTTATTAAATTGCGTAAAGAAGAGTGGGTTGGGTTTTGGGGTTAAAAACCTCTCCGAAAATTTAGAAAAAACAAAACAATTTACTATAATTTATTATTGGCAACTGGCTTAACGAGCCAAACTACAGTATAGAAAAAAAAAAAGAAAGAAAGAAACGACAACTTATCTTTTACGCCTAACGCCTACATAATAATTAAAGAAAAAAGAACCTTTAAATTAAATAAGAATCTGTTTCAGTACGTTCGGAATTTCATTCCTGGCAGCATAACATAAATTCGATTTAATGGAATGCTATGATTCGATATAATTCTTAAGGAGACTCTCTCTCTCGACGGACTTAAATGACCGTAACTGATTTAATTGCCTTTCTCATGTTTCTGCCTGGGTTTTATACTTACAGTAAAAATGATACAACGTAAAAAATAAGGGGGATATAAATTAGGTCATGATTATAATTGATGCGCCACTGAGCTTGCTGCATGCCAGGCTAGGGAGGCTGGTAATTTACCGTCTATTACTCTCGGGAGTGCTGAGGTGAAAAGATTCAGGCCAAAGGTTACAATGTGTTTTGGGGGATGCCAACTTCAACTTTGCTGCAATATTGCTTGGATGCCAATTTAAAAAGAGCGGTTATACGAGGAAGAAATAACTTTTTTCCCCTCCGCCCTAAAACCCTTTAGGGGTATGTTAATATCATGAATGATGAAGCTGTATTTACATTAATAAGAGTGGCTCAGAACAATTATATCATATCCCAATTGACCTAAATTTTGTGTGGATGGCCCACTTCAGAGTGCCCAATCTGATCCTAGTTCAGACAGAAACAATTTTATTTTCGCCTGAAATAGGCTATGTGTTTGAAGTTCAGACTAGAAATAATTTGTTTCTGTTTGATAGGGTCAGTTTGGCACTCTGAAGTGGGGCTACTCAAAATGTAGGTCAATTGGGACAATTATGCCATTATTGCTCTGAGCCACTTTTTAAAGTTGAAAACTATAAGAATTTTTTTACTTTAATATTATAATTCCAAGACAACAGATTTTCATGATTCTTACACAGTTGGAATGGGTTTTTATCAGTCTTTAACATAGGTTATAATTAAAAATGAGGGGTGAGATATATCCTTTAACTCGTGAGGATTAAACTTGCATCGGAACATTAGGCTTGAAATCTGGATTTGAAAACCTGCATCATAATTTTAGTTACAAAGCAGGAACCGGAACCGAAATGTGATGCAATTACGGTTCCGAACACTTCCCCAATACCTTTTTCTTCGTTTATATACTTAACATGGTTTATTTACAGCATTAAACCAATAACCGAATCAAAACAGGATCTAGCCATTTTAGTATAGTAAGAGGAATAAACCTGAAAACAAGTCTTGTACTTTCCTTCTTACGATCTAGACACATCTCTAGAGACTTGTTGCACGAGAAAAGACACTTTTTTCCTTACGCATGTTGCATTTTAGCCGAACAAACATGCCGTGTAACAAAACATTGTTCCTTAACATCCCGGGAAGGAAAAAAAGGGACAACAATTTGATCCCACGAGAGTGTTGTCCATGGCTAGATTATTATAGTGTAAACGTCTTTCTGGTGTTGATTGACCGTGCAAATGTTGATACAGTGAAAGCACAGATTGTAATGAATGTTAGGATATAAGGGGAGGAAAACTGCTATGTAATATAGCAACAACGGAGCTATACTTTTATTGTTGACTGATGCATTTAATCTTCAATTCAATCTGGATATACGCGTAAGTTTCTCAAGTTGTGCTGTGGATTTTTTGTACTTTCTTTCTTTTCTTTTTGGATGAAATAATGATGAATAAACGAAGAGTAAGCTGATACGTAGGTATGGGCAATGAAAAACTTTAAAGTGACTAACTACGGCATTATTCAATTATTCTAAACAAAGAAAAGAAATCAGTGTATTGTTATTAGGTCTGTAGAACATGCCTTCAGAAGAATAAGGCATAACCTGAATCTTTTAGAGGAATTAATAATAACTTAATTGTTATAGCCTATCGGAAAAAGAAATAAGTTAATAATAATTTTAAAAAAAGGGAAAATTGACGGGGAAAACGGGAAAATTGAGAGTATGATGCATGTAAATTGTAACCATTCATAATTTTGTAATAAACATTTTCCGATGTATTCGAACTTTAATCAAACTTAACCTATTACACCGAATTCATAAAATGTCCGTTTTTATATAGCTCTCTAGAGTCTCTAAAGTATTCAGACTTGTCTACAGACTTGTCAGACTATATGCTTTCATATAGTCTACAGACTATAGACTTTAGAGATGTCTAAGCCTAAGGCTCTAAATAGTCTAAAAGGACATAAATTATGAATTCTATATTCATAGCCTATTGTCTCTGTAGAGAAATTGTTACACCGACTATGCACGATCGGGATGCACACCTGTAACATTTGGGTCTTTGGGTCTGTAGGTACAAGTGCCTCTTTAGAATTACCACTTTAGAATCAAGTACCATAATAACTTAATAATAATCAATCCAACATTTTGTTCCTCTTTTGTGATGTGATAGAGTACCGTAACGAAGTACAGTACGTTTCCTATCAATTAGCCTATTTCTTTTCTCCCCAATAACGACGTCCCACTTTTATGGACCTTCCAATATAATACTCCCTACTGCAATATACTCAGTGCAGCTGTAAGTACGTACTGTATATACGTATAGAAAAGGCAGTTTTCAAGCGCCATCCGTTATTGTCAGGTCTAATAGAGGTATCGTGGAATGCGCCTTTTCGTAACAAACTTGAATTATTGAGTCGGCAGTGGGAATCATTAGAAATAATTTTGTCTAGTGCCGTTCCGCCTACATATATTCACCGATCTCCAGTATTTTTACTACAACTCTCCTTCGCAAGAAAATGCTGCACCGGGGTCTCCAGACAACTATAATCCGTTTATTTTCCCGTCTTTCCAATTCCCGTTTCGGGGGGATGGGAAAAGAGAAATAAACCGAGTTGGTGGGATGTTTGGTTTCTCTTTTTTTTTTTGTGGGGGGGGGGGG
>JAQGBM010001569.1:0-10432 GCA_034698405.1 Symphylella vulgaris | reverse complement strand
ACGTGCTGTAGTATTATGGGATATTATAATGGGGCATATCTTTTTTGTGCGCGTTTTAAGGTATTATTAAATTTCGCATATCTAAGTGACCAATACTCCGATTTGGTTTTTGTTTTTTTTCGTTTATTCATAAATGCTAGGCCAAACATAAAAAATATAATGGAATAATGGAATTTCAATTTGCTTCGAAGAAATATTGGAAAATTTGAGTTTTTTTAGACCCATGTGTATTGTTTTAAGCCAAAGTAACTTGAACCGATTAAATAACTTGCAGTTTTGAATTAATTTCATTTGAAGTAAACATTTATGAGTATTACGAGCCTATGTTTGTTATATTTGGACGAACGGTTGCAAATATATGCCCAAAAGTACGTCGATAGACATTTTCCAATATGGCGGCCAAGATGGCTGCCGTCGAATTATACCACCCTTCTAAAATTGTTTACTTAGTCATATAGAATAATACTTAATTGACTGTAAAACTTTAGCAAGCATGGAAACTGAAATAATGAAATCCAAAATGGCCATTCGTGTGATTTATTGTTGATTAATCATACTGCAGGTCCATATAAACGTTCGCAACTTCTTTATTTATCAACCGATTTTTAAAATATTTGGCTTATTTTAATCTCCTATATAATATCAAAAATATACATTTATATAAGATTTTTTGTATATTTGATAGTTTGGATACAATATCGAAAAATGTTAAAAGCGGTGCCGGTCTGACCATAATTAGTGTTTTTTTACATGCTCACAACTTCGTTATTTATCAACCGATTTTAAAAATCTTTGCTTTGCTTTAATCTGGATATTATCATGTCTAAAAATGTCAAGAACGAAAAAAATTATATATTGGGTATTTTGCGTGCAATATCCAAAAATGTAAAAAACGGCAGCCATTTTCCAAGATGGCGGCCAAACTATGCGCCGAAAAATTCACAACATATTTTTTTTGAATTCAGCACACTTTTTTCATGTTAGAAAACCTATGTTGTCAATTATACCCAAAAATATGATATGGTAATTTTCTAGCAGCATTTTTGGCGTTTCATGACTGATTTTGAGTTGGAGATAGCATTGTTTTCCTCTATCACGATATCATATCATCACATAGACACATACTCGTATATAAAGAATGCCTAGTCTTCACCTACAAAAACTCACTTGAAAGTCTCGAGAAGAACTGGGAAAATATCTTATATAGAGATCGATACGGTTTTTCTAATAAAAATTTTTTACCCGTGCTATATCAGCTGATATTACGAAAGGCCATCAAGCAAGCTTTCAATAGCGGCTATACTTTTTTTTTATTTTTAGAGATAAGTCCGGTCGCTTACATTACATAATGGTAATGCACTTGAATATACAATAACAAAGGGTTCGAGCTTTAAAATGAATGGTTATTTGTTTTATGTTTTATTTACGAGGGTTTGTATCTTGAGATTATTTACTTTGTGTCTTATTAAGGAGTCGTATAGAGAGAGATATGTTATCGATAAATGTTAAGTTATGTGTAGGACTGGATTATGTTATCATAGATATTTTTTTATTTGCCGATAGTGGGTTACTAAACTTCTGAAACATTTTAAAAGGTGAGGTAACCTTTGATTGTACAGCTGAGATGAGACTTGGATATCTTGTGCTGCAGTCCTACTCACAACTACTTTTTCTGATGGGGGTCCGCTAAGGAACTCACGAAAGCTCGGGGTCCGGATAAAATTGGCCTATCCCAAAATATAAAACCTCATGCAGGAGGTTTGTAGGCGGTAGCCCCCCAGTGTACCGCCGGAGGCGACAAATTTTTTTATGTTTCAAGACTTATTTTTAGATTAGAGTTTCAAAATTTTTCTTTCAATGTTTTTTTTTCCTGAACTCGGGGGTCGAGATAAAATGGCCTCGCGGTCCGGAATAAGCCCGGAGTCCGCCAGTTGAGTATGACTGGAATATACGGTAGTTAGAAATAGAAACACATATAATCAACAAACATGGTGTCCTAGGCTCCTAGCTCATGCTGCTGACATAGAGGAAGTCATGAGGACTAGAGGGGTCCAGAGACTAGAGGAAGTCATACTTAGTTAGGGGGTGTGCTAGGAGTGGTCTGGTCAGGACACGAGACACGACCCAACCATTATACCCATATTCTCCGCGCTTTTAATACCCCCGCTCCCGGCTTTCCGAGTTGGAATATTAAGAGTCGATGGAGTCAATAAAGCAAAGACCTTATAGTCCCTTACACATGACTCTTGTCTTATGGAATCAGGCCTTCTGTGTGGGAACGTACGGTCTATCTAGACAGACCAGCATAATACGAGTGTACAGTACGAGTTTGTTTTATATCAGCCGATTAAAAAAATAATGCAGTATCACTGGGTATCATATAGAGTAGACTTTAATCCCTAAATCACGTCTGACTGAAATAATGTCAAAATTTTAACAAGGTATCTTTATTATAGTATCAGAAATTTAAATATATGCCTATCCCTATATATGAGTAAGAATTACTAAGAAGTTATTGAAGGCAACAGTCCACGCAAATAGTCCATATAAGGAATTTTAAGGATTTTTTTAGAAAACTGTTTTAAATTGTCATTTTTTAAGACCTGACAGTATAAAATGACTCGATTTTGTTTATTAATATCGTATTTTTATCAACTTTTACTATGTCAGGAGTTGACCCTGCGCGCGATTTTTATTAAAGAATGGTAAACGTTGTTTATTTCAGTATATTTCTACAACATGACCCTCAGTTGTCTGCTTCAAAACTGTTTAAAAAAAAGTAATTCCTAAACCTCCCTATAAATAAATTATACTTAGAAAGAAAAAAAAATACTTCAATTATTTTCAGATTATCGTATTTTCATTTTCTCGATCGTAAAATAATTACGACAGTAATCGCTTAGTTGTTGAAAGGAAAATAGCTCCATTCATTTCATATTATGGAGTTCTAAAAATTACTTCTTATTTTCGTAATATTTTTTTTTAAATTAGTCGGTAACTTAATCTGTTTTCTGGTGGAGCGGGCGGGTAAGAAAAAAAGCAAAAACAAAAAAACAAGGCCACCATAAAGTGCAGCAAATTTCGCAATGTGGTAGGCGCCTAAATGCCATCATGCCATGCTAAGGAATGAAATGCTAAATCTAAGAAATGGATGCAAGTCCGAAATCTAACGACTCTCCGGTTGGGAGAATTTGTCCAAAATAGAGTGCGACCATCTTGAATTTTCGGTCGCCCGATTTTTCCGAAAAAGTAGACCTGTCTCTGCATAATACTGGTAGCAAATATCAACATTTCAGTCTCCTATACGATTAAGGGAAAGTGTCCGAATAATCGAATTCATTATTTGGCCGCCATCTTGTATTTTTGGTCGCCCGATTTTTCCAAAAAACTAGACCGGTATCTGCATAACATATCAAAATTTCAGCTTCCTACGACACGGGAAGTTCCCGAAAACGAATGCATAAAAATTAGGCCATCTTTACAATTTGGCCGCCATCTTGAATTTTAGGTAGCCCGATTTTTTCCGAAAAAGTAGACCGGTCCTTGCATAACATATATTCCAATATTCCAAATTTCAGCTTCCTACGACTTTGGAAAGTATCCGAAATCGATCGAAATCCTAAATTGGCTCATAAATTCTCCCCTCTTCAAAATTTCGCAGTGCAATTTGAATTGCGAAATAAAAAGTTGTGGAGTGGGACGGGTAACAAACAAAAATATCTTCTTTTAAAAATAAAATCGTAATCGTGTAATTAGAGATCCATTTTCCGCATAACTTAGTTTGAAATGATGAGCTCTCGCTTTTAAATTAAAAGTTTTTTTTAAACCGTTAAATTCGAAAAACATGTTACTAACTTATTTTTGCTCTGAAACTGTAATTGTTATATTTTCGAGCGAACCGTTTTACCGTTTTTCGACTCTAGATAATTATAATATTTGAAAATAAGTTAAAAACAAATTTTGTACGGTTCGGCGTTCCATAACGTTGCACACACACAAAATTAACGACAAAATGACACAGGCAGCGTGTCTTGAATTCCAAAGTAGATTAGCAGAGAGTTTTATCTTTGTTGGTATTATTATTACTTTTCTCAAGACGTTTCTGTATATTATAGCCGTTTCCGTTGTGAGTATGGCACATAATAATAAGTTATATTTGAAGTATTTCCTTCGAAGTTGTGGGGGACATTTTTTCACGGTTACGAGACATAATTTTTTTTAGCGCGTGCGTTCGTTCGTTCGTTTTTAGAGATTTTTTGAAGGTTTGTCACGTTTGTGTCCTATCCAAAAATAATATTATTTTCAAGTGCTTGAAGGTTCGTCTTGCAGCACACTTGAACCCAACGTTTGAGGTGTTCAAAATTAATTTATCCGGCCTGTTTATAGGCTGAGACTTAATTGTTTTAAGGGCGTTGGGATCGTGGATCGAAAGTGTGAAATATTATTTTCTAAGATTAAACCCTTTTACTGAAAAATTTTCGGTTTAAAAAAATGATAGGTCACCGAAGAAATTCCAGAGATTTTAGGTTCTAAAGTTGGCAAAATATTCTTGTTTCCATAGAAACCTGTATTGAGGTTTTTCATAATTATGCTGATGAGGGATGGTGGCTTAGTAAGCACAATTCCGCTTAACACTATAGACATGGCCATTAAAACAAACCTTAGCAAAAATCAACAGTCTACTTTGGACACCATGTGTTTGATGCCTGCTTTATTCATTGTTACTAAGGTTTGTTTTATGGCCCTGTCTATTATAGTGCTAGGGATTGTGACTTACTCGTTAGTAAGCACAATTCAAATTATCGGCATATGAAAACCTCTATATAAATTTTTTGAGGACAGCTTATATCTCCTGAATTTCTTCGGTGACTTAGCATTTTTAAAATGGACATCTCATCAGAACGGTTAATTTACTCTATAATCATAGGAAAAATTTACAACATTCTTGATAGCCTACTATAAAATAATAAAATTAACCAACTCTAAACGCCATCAGATACTGCAAGAATGCATTATTAAAACGGAAATAACAAATTAACTCTCTAAAGTCTAAAACTGATAATTTCGAACGTTGTCTGGCGTTCGAAACTATTTTATCTTATATTCAACAAAAAAAGTGGGAGTGGGTCTGAACTCGTAATTTCTGTCAAACTCGAAAGTATTTCCTTCTAATATAGATAATGTAAAGTATCTTCAAAATAACATATTATTATTTAAGAAGACTGATTAGCCTATTAACGCCTCCTGCGAGGTTAATCGGAAATTGCTGTTTTTGGTTGAAGAATTGCTTATTTTTAATTAAGATTTTTTAAAGCTTTAACAATCAAAATGGCGACGCGGTGCCTTTTTGACCGAATAGCTTAATTTTCTTTTTGTGCATAAATAATCATTGTGGGGTTGTTCTAGTCACCTGTTGTTAAGATAGGATATTAATATTTACAAGTTGAAAATCGGAAATAAATTAATGGTGTGTTATAGCCTATAGGCCTACCTACAGGTTACGCAAGCCAAACTAATTAGGTGAGAAGCCTATATAGTCTAGGCTACTTAAGTACTTATAGTCCTATAGTAACTTACAGGGTGGCCCAGCAGTTGTCATAGGCCACAGCCCACATATATATAGCTTTGATGAAAGAGATATGGTTCCTTACAGAGATATATACTGTAGCCTATACATTTTAATAATCCAAGAGCTATTAAAATTGTGAAAAGTCAGTTCTAAAAGAAATACAGATATCGATATATAGGCTAATTATACAATATACATATATATTGATAATAGGCTCATCTCATGATTAAAGGGGTAGTCGTATTCAAAATTCAAATCATTCAGTTTTTCTGCAAATTTTCAGATATAAGTTAATTTGAAGTGTGCCGGTTTTGATTTTTTTTTTGTCATGTGTGACTTTAAAAAATATCCCAAAATTTGATAATAAAGACCCATATATATACATACTGACACTGTAGATTGTGCCATAGCTATATCGATTAGTATAAAAGTTACTTATTACCCTCGTGGTCGCCCATACCCCAGTGGTTAGCGCGCTTGCCTCTGAATCCGGAAGGTCCGTGGGTTCAATTCCCGGCTGGGGCTGGTGGGAATTTTCGGGTGAGTAAATTTCTTGAAGTGTAGGAAACCTCCATATTATATGTTTAAATATATAAAGTATTTTATTAAGTAGGCTATTTGAAAAGTCTCTATACACCATGTATTTATTTGTCTCACCCTATATACCCAGAAAAATCAGGTGTTGTACTCGATACAACAGGCTACATAAACTCGATCAGAGTACGATGGGAATTGAGAAAGGTATGTACGTATTAATGTATAAAGAGTAGGCTAATGTAAACAGGTCCGATGTGACGCACAAAAAGCAAAGTGTGTGTCCATATATTAGAGTCCTAGAACAAGGAAGCAACCCTGTATGATCTTATACTAACCTGACACCTGTGGTTTTTTTTTTACAGATCGTAGGGGCATTTTTTCAAAATAAAATATGAATTACAACAAGGTAGCGGAACAAGCTACGAACAAACTACAAAAGTTACTCGTAAGATGGAAGGAGGATTCATTGGATGAAACATCCGAGTCGGATTCGGAAAGATTGGCCCTATTGGAAGAATTGTGTCAAGAGGGAGCGGCCGATTTGACATATTTGGAGAGAGAACGTGGATTTCCCTTAATTCCACACGTATATTGGTGCGAAAGTTTAATTCAGTTTTTCGTCGACAGGGGAGCTGACATCAATTCGAGAGACGAAAATGGGGACTCTGCAATGCATTTAGTATTACGCAATCTTACCAATACCAAAGAATATATTAATTCAAAGCGAACATCCAGTAAACCTATAATCAAATTTCTCTTGGAACATTCGGCTGATCCTAATGTCACCGATTTAATGGACGAGAATGCCCTTTTTAAACTAATCAAAGGAGGATGGACGACGAGTGACAGAGATAAAATCATTGACGAACTTATAAATTTATATCGAGAACGAGGCGCTAAAGTTGCCACTTGCAACAGAAACGGAGAATCAATGTTACACCTTTTGGGCTTGCGTTCCGACAACCTATTCAGCAACGATGCTCTCAAGGAAGTATTTGTTGAGGGTCTAGAAGTTGACGTTCGGACCTCCAGTCGGCTCTACTCTCAGACACCGTTAATGTGGGCAGCTCAGAATGGTAATTTGGAATATTGTAAACTGCTAGTTGAAAGGGGCGCGGACGTAAATGCCACGGATCTGCAGGGTTACACAGCCCTGCACCACGCTGTATCATGTCGTGATGGTATTCGAGAGTGTGCACCATTTCTCGTAAAGATGGGGGCGGACCCAAACGCAAAATCGGTATCTGGTAGGAATGCTTACGATCTCAGCATTTACGTAAACTGTCAGGGACAGGGTTTGCTAGAGCTGATTTCACCAGGTTTCTTTACGTATGGCGCAACACCCACAAAGATGGCAGAAATGTATGAAATTGTAGGTGCTCAAATGGTTGTTGGGAGTTTGGAGGAGAGTATAAATGCTATGGAAGTCTGGGACCGAGCCATGGATATCTATAAAGAGTCCAACGTACAACCTTCGCAAGAGTTTATGACCAATTACGAGTTTCTGGATGAGAATTTCAGTAATCCCAGAGCGAACGAAGAAATACGTCAATTGGCCCTAAATACAGTTAATAGGTTGACACTGTCACAGGGAATTAATTCCAGATTCTGGATATTGCTTTCCGCATCCTCAACGTATTATAACGAGGACAATCCTTCGTACTCTTTCCGAACATTAGACATCTTAGAGGACGAATTGAAAAGAGTACAAGATTTCGCATCAATCGAGGAGACAGATTTTGAAACGCTGTCAGGTATGATAACCTTTTTCAATTCTTGGTTGGTACATGCCTTACACAGAAGGTCAGAAGTCACGCCAGAGAGAGTTTCGCAGTTGCATTCGGTCGCTAAACTAATGATCGCCTGTTTCGATAAACTCGTCCAAGTGACAAAGAGCAAAATGGTTCTGTCGGAAAGGTATTGCAAGTTTATCTACGTCAATCTCTACGAACTTATTCTGTTAGAACTTCGATCTCAGTTTTATGACGTCATATCGGCAGAGGCGTTTAACGAAAACGAGCGACTGTTGAAGTCGTTGATCAACTTGGATCTCAGAGATCAAGATAATGGCGACTCTTTGTTGCACGTCATTTTAAAAGAAGATTTTATGGATATTACATCGGATAAGGCAGTAGCCATCCTCGATTTCGGCGACGAAAAAGTCGCCACAACCAGGAACTTGATGGGATTCGAACCCAGCCAATACCATAAAAGAAGACAAAGATGGAGTGACGAGATTATCGAGAAACTAGCCGCTAGGGGAGCCCACGTCGATGCCAGGAACGCTAGGGATGGACCGACCCTCAGAGAAGTATTCCAAGAACGAAATTCGAACGTGTGGTTTCATTACGACAGTCTGCAGTGCGCATGCGCCAGGTTTCTGGCCCAAAGTCTGGTTCCTTACGAGAACACGGTATCGAAAGAGATGGTCCAATTTATTCGCAACTATTAGCAATAATTTTGACCTACTTGCCCCCGTTGAAGGAAATTTATTAAAGGAAATCGGAACATAAAAACTTATTATTATTACCAGGAAATAAGGATTTACTCCTGTTATTATGTTATATTGTTATAGAATAATAACTCTAATTTCTTCCGATATTATTTTTTTAATTTGAATTTGAAAAACTGAAATTGTTTAAAATAAAAGTATACTTGTTATTACCGTCTAGCCGATGATGAGAGCATGTCAAGAAACTCCCTCCACAAAATTCCTGGTACTGTAATTATCATGATTCATGATTGTCCATGTAAAATGTTGAAATCGTTGCAATAAAAATGTGAAAACTAAAAACTATCGTTTGTTATTTTTTTAACAGCTGACATAGTCAATTTCGGTCAAATCTCTGCTACTCGTGGACTAAACCTTTGGCCTAAACACTGCGATTTCAAGGATTTAAAAACACTGCGATGGCAGCAGTCCATGGCGGAACTTTAAATCGTGGACCCCACCGCAAGAAATCTCACCGGGCCCCAACCATCCGAGAGGGCTAGACGAATTTTTTTTCAGGAATTTAAATATTTTAGTGATTTTTTAAAGCATTTTCAGCCATTTTGCAAAAAAAAAAAAATCTGGGGCTGTGGGGCCCTCAAGTTTGAGTGGGACCCACCGCAGCTGCGGTGGCATTACACCCTAGTTCGCCGCCACTGGATGGAAAGTCTTTTACCACTGCTGGGCCATTTATCCTACTTTGTCAGTCTAGGAATAATTTATCATTATTAAGAGGGGGTGTAACAGCAATCGAAAATTAACTTATAGTCTTATACCCTAGCTCATAAATTTTTAATTTTTTAGGACTAAACGACAAAAAATTTCAAAAACAAAGCCTATAGGTTGTTTATAGACATAATAATTAGTTTAATTACCTATTTATGAAGGATTCATTATTCTAATACTTATAGTATTTCCGAAACTGTGTCTAAAAGGCAGATTCGTTATAATAATCTGCATTTTAGATACAGTTTTGGAAATACTTTACGTATTAAAATAATGAATCCTTCATCAATAGGTAACTATTATGTCTATGAAATTAACAACTTATGGGCTTTGTTTTTAAAATTTTTTGTCGTTTATGCAATGCAATTTAAGAAAAACAAAAAATTCGGTATACGTTATTCGTATAATGAGCTTCACCCACCATGAAGCACGTGCAAAGAGAGCACGGGGATCTGAACAGGGTTACCTCGGTTTAAACTCTCCTAATCCGGAAGAGCCTATAGGAATTTTCTCATTTTAAAATTCCTACCGACCACTCTAACTGAATGAGAACGCGCAATTATTAATCTTGGTGACTATAGGCAATTCTCAGTCAAACTGCATGATTGAGGTCTTGTGAATCAGAGTTGCTATTTTTAAGGGTGCGCATGTTCCATTGTTCCCCCTCCTTTTGTCTTGTAGATTTAACGAATTTGGGCTACTAAGACATTACCCAAAATGTGTGTGGGTTCAGATCGTTTAAAAAATAATTAAACCTCCGTCTTTATTACTATAGAGACAAAGCGATCGAGGCGGCTCTTTCGGAAAATGAGAATTTTAAACTGAAAGAATTCCATATTTTCCCAAAGTTGCACTCGTTATTATCTATAGACATGTTTCAAAAAAGGGGTTTTAAAATAATGAAATCGTATAATTTACTTTTAGGGAAAAATTTGATCAGAAATATTAATGTGGTTCATCCCTTAAAATGGCGCCATCGTATTTTATTAGCATCATGAGCAGAAATAAGTATTTTTTGTATCAAATAATAATAACGTCTGAACATCATGAATAAGGTGTGAAGACGCGCTGGAACCCAAAACTCGCCTGAATCATTTTTGTGGGTGGGG
>JAQGBM010001568.1:0-10439 GCA_034698405.1 Symphylella vulgaris | reverse complement strand
AACAATCCTTTATTCGAACTCGCCATGAGACTGGACAACATAGCCGATCAAAAGCTCTCTGAAGGATTCGCCAAAGGGGTCAGGGAAGGCATAGAAAGAAGGATCGGAGGGCAATTGACGTATTTGGACAATCTCCTAACAGATACGGTTAAAAATCCTTCTAAGTTCATAACAAAAAGCGACGACTGGTCAATGTTCCACCTCAACAGATTCATCGATACCTATGCTAACGTCCGCAATTTTAAGGTGAGAAAAAGAGGTTTGTCACAATATTCCAAGTACATATTTTTTGGAATTATTTAAAAATGAAGCAAAATTTTTAAAAACAGTAGGCTACGAAGCAAGCGACAACATAAATTTGACTTTTCATCATTTCAACACAAAGCCAGGCTTGCTTCGCGGAAATTTGTCTCCAATATTACGTCCCCAACAATTCGTATCCAAGCAATTCGTACCCGATATTTGTCCCCGGAACATTAATTTGATCCTCGGACAATCCGTACCCAACATTTCGTACCCAACAACTCGTCTCCAACAATTCGTACCCGAACATATCGTACCCGAACAATTCGTGCAGAAAATTTCATACCCAGAAACTCTTCCCCAACAACGTGTACCCGAACAACTCGTACGAAATGTTGCGGACGGATTGTCCGGGGACGTATTGCTCGGGGACCAATAGTTCTGGTACGATATGTTCAGGTACGAATTGTTGGAGACGAGTTGTTGGGTACGAAATTTTGGGTACGGATTGTCCGGGGACGTAATGCTTTGGGACCAATAATTGTTCGGGTGCGAGTTGTTGGGAACGAACTGATCGGGGACGTAATATTGGAGACAAATCTTCCGCGAAGCCCATGTTTTCATCTGTAGGGCTAAATTATGCCCATATAAGCTTTTTTTTTTAATGAGATAAAGTCACTGTTTATTTACTCGCAGTGGTCAAGCCATTGGTCGAGCTTATCGGCTTATCTCCAAATTTCAATTTTCGCCATAGCCATCGTTGCTATAAACAAGCTTGAAGGTTTCATGTAGCGCGTTCACGAAACAATTAATTGGTTAAAATGCTGTAAGTGCTCTAATTGTTTCTTTGGTAACGAGTAAATATTTTGTGTTTCGGTTACACTACCATAAATTGCTTAGATCTATACATGGGTGAAAAAAAATGGCGACGGAGACTTTTGCACTAAATAAATGTACTGAAGAGTTATAAATCTGTTTTTATTATTTTATTATAATAAAACTACTGGAGGATAATGGGACATGCAGGTAATATCAATTTACTTAATAAATATTGAGGATTTTCATACAAATAGCTACTATAGAATAGCGATTTCATCAAGCGATCTCCAGTTCTGAATTTTATCAGTTAAATACGCAGTAAAGAAATACTATATAGTCTCCGTAGGACTTGGTGCTCCGTAGATAGCAGTCTCGATCCATGGTCTCGATCATCTAGCTTCTAATCCTTTTTCGTTCTTGGATTAGATACGGCGTAGATACGGGTTTATTTGGCTCTTTCGGTAAAACTACCCAGTACTTTTCATTTTCTAAGTTAGTTGAACCATGGAATTGGAGGGAATTTCATGGTTGAACGAAGTATAATATAATAAATTAATGCAGGAACTCCCAGCATTTAACATTGTACTGTATATAAGTTAGTTTAAATAATCTTCGAGGTATTTGCAAATACCTCGAATCGTAAATACCTCGAAGATTATTAAACTAACTTATACACAATGTTAAATGCTGGGAGTTCCTGCATTAATTTGCGCTCGGTCCCTTCGTCGAGCTTGCAAGATTCGGTATCTGAAGTTAAAGGGGAAATGTTGATCCAATCTAATTCGATCGTACCCTTATAATATGGTTCTCAGGGGGAAATCTGAGAAAAAAGAGAATGAAGCAGCTTTGGGTAATTATTTTAAAATATTTATATTTATTTATTACTTATTAGTGTACAGTACATCATATTATAGCAACAATTTATTTAAATTAATAAAAAATAAATCTATGTACAAAAGATTACTAAAATTATACAGCTGATTAAAGGCACTAATATTTTGAAGAATTGAGATTAATTAAATTACATAATCGTATATAGTAATATTCTATAACTTAAATTATATTTCAAAATTATTTTATAAAAATATTTGAATGCAATATTGACAAGTTACGTTATTTAAGAGATTGCTTCAGTAGGTCTATAATTGTATATTGTAAACATTGCACTTATTTGTCAATATTCAAAAATACATTAATTGTTAGTGTATTAGTGACTACACAAGCTGGAAAGTTGTTCATTTTTATTATTTTGCTGACTAAAAATATAGCTCTATAAGGATATTGAGGAAGACCTGTTTAATTATTTTGGCTTTCAAATCATTGCCTCATCGAGTTATCGGTAGCTATACTAGGAAAAAAGCAAAAATAAAGTAGTCTGAATATGGGGCAAGGTATAAGTCATTATTTATAAACGTATAGAATAAATATATTTACTCGTAAGATTCATCATTATTTGCCTTTTCCTAGAGTGGGGCCGGCCTAAGATATATTCTATTCTTAGCTAATGTCAGGTACAGGAATGTTTGTCTAATAAGTAATAATTACTGCTCCTTCTCAAAATTTTGTTAAAACTTAAAACATTAAAAAAATTGGAATTTCGTAATATTACATGGAAATAATTATATCTGGCAAATAACTTAGTTAATTAAAATTTTAATTGTTTTAAATTTAAAATATTATAAGGGGTTTATTATTATGCTGAAATATAATATTATTTGAGATTTGTTTACATCATAATAATTCATAAGTTACAATATTAAGTTATAAAAAAGTTCGTTACTTAATAACACGAACAGATCTCCTTATTACCTCTCCAGGGGAATCAGCATTTGTTTTAGATTTCGAAGCCTTTGTCGCTCTCATGAAACTCATGGAAGCAGTTGGTTGCGTGGGACTAGTCTTTCTAGGACTGGAAGGTTTAATCTCCTGTGGCTTTATTGCTGTAGTTTTTAATTTGGGTTTGATTATGGCTTCCTGTTGCACCTTCTTAATGGCCGGTGTCATTTGTCTAGAACCAAACCCATTTGTTCTAGGGGTACTACTAACTTGGGACAAGTGGTTATTGCGCAAGTTATTCCTGAGTATTTCCGACCTACTCTTGTCGTTACCAAAAGAACTACCGTTGGAAGTACCATTTTTGAAGACCCCATTTTGCTTCTTGAGACCCGGTAGAGTGTAAGAAGTTTTTGGAGTTGAAGTTTCGTCACTCGACCTCCTTAAGCTCTTGGTTAGGTTCTTTATGGCATTTGTGTAAGAACTTAATTTGCTAGCAACACTGTCGCACTTGTTACTTTCGTTAGCGATGTCAGAATTAGAATTTACTTTCTTCTTAACAGTTTCTACGCTAGCGTTACTCGAAATACTGCTCCTAGAACTTCCTAGACTGCTTCTTGAATTAGATCGTTCCATACTCCCTCTTCTAGAGCGATCGAGACTGCTCTTTCTGATTGATCTATCTAGACTGGTCTGTCTGGCCTTCTCCGTGGTTTTTGGAAGTCTAGATTCGATTCCCTTTCCAGGAGATAGGCGAAGACTAGAGCGGGCGGAATATGAACCAGGAGCTGGTCTGTCCCGAACAATAAGGGATCTAGTTCGATTTATGACGGCTTTTTCTGTTTTGGACGGAGAAGCCGCTCTGATTGGAGTAACAGAGCGGTCTTTACTCGAAGAAAGGCGTCTACCGGCTATGGGGATACGACTAGTCATTGAAGGGGTTCTAGTCAAGGTAGGTTTAACTGCGACACCATTTTGTTTTCGATCGTTCTCAACGGGAATTTCAGTTCTTGATGGAGAACTTGGAGAAACCTTTGTTTCAGTTCTCACAGGAACAAAGCTTCCGAAATCATTGCTGAGATTGAGTGACGTAGGTCTTTTTGGAGGTTCTCCCTTTTCCTCTTTGGACTTAACAACAGCAGACACTGTATCTCCTGAACTAACTGGTTGTTTGGAAGTTGATATTGAATCTCCCGAACTATTCGATTGCTTTGACTCAGTAGTATCTTCGATTTCAGCATCAAAAGAAGATGGTCTCCACGATCTTAAGGACCCAACCCTCTTAAAGGCAGGAGTAGGTGCGTTTTCTCCGGTTGGAGAAGTACCGTTTTCTGGCGATCCGTACCCGTTAAACGAACTCGACATCTGTTTAAGATCGTCACCACTCTTTTCGATTGATCTTAGGGCTTTCTCGATATCTGCTCCTTCGTGATCCTTTGAGGGCTTTTTACCATTTTCTATAGACGGCCTCTTAAACCTTCTTGTCTTTCGGAAGGAAGAAAATCTGTCAAACTGACCATCCCCAACATCCTCTGCTGCATCTTGATTACTTACTTCATCTTTCGGGACTACTTCTGATTTTTCGCCTTCTAGAAGTTGCTTGTACCTCATGGCTCGTCTTGTTGAACGATCCAAGCTAGATTCATCCGTTTCTTGGGGTGTGTTCGTATCGTTTCCACCCGCTTCGCGACTGGAGGATTCCGACGTTTCGGAATTGCTGCTAATCAGTCTGTTAATTCGCCGCCTAGTTGGAGGTGTCTCGGCATTTTCACTATCAATATCCAGTTTGTTATTTATGACTGGAAGGGGTTTTTCCTCGAAGCTTGGAGGAATAGGTGATTTGACGTTAGGAGACTTCTCTTTTTCGTGTTCTTGGATTGTTCTTAGAGCCGTTTGGGTGGTAGGTTGTTTGTTCTCGGCTGGCGGAGTGACCTTTCTCTCTGGTTCGAAGTAGAGGCATAGTGTGTCGCCCGAACCATTTTGTTTACTCCTTCTTCTAAGACTGTTTTCGTCGTCTACTGCTTCGGTGGTATTGGCTACATTAAGCGTACTCTTTCTCCAAGCCGACTTATCCTTTACCGTTTGGTCGTTGGGGTGATTTCCATTTTTGTTCACAGCTTTATCGTCCTTTGAAAATTCTAGTCCACTGCTCTCCCCACTCGTCTTTTCCTCTTCTGCTCTCGAATTATTAGCCGAAAGTTTTCGCCTACCCGACTGCCTCCTCTCTTGAAGATTTCGTTCAATCTCCTTTTCCTTTTCATTTTCGTGAAGCCATGCTTCTATCTTCTGTTTCCACTGCTTCGGTTTACAACTCTCTGTATCTCCTTGTTCCTTGGTAACAACGTCCGGTGCTGGAGATCCAGCTCGTTCTCGATCTTCCATATCTATCGATCCATAAAGATCGGGTCTCTTTCGTCGAGCCGATCTACGATTTATCGATCTTTCGAGCGAAGAGCCATCCCCACTTCCCCAAGATCGGCGATTATTTTCGTTTACTTCGGGAGAATTTTGTCTCAGGAAAGATATTAGTCCTTCCTCGTCTTCTATAGGCGGTTGACGACTTCGGCGACGTCGGGAAGTCGGGGTACCGGGGAGGAAATCATTTTCGCTAAGTTCGGGAGCGGGATCTTGGGTGTTACGTCTCTGAACGAAGGGGGATGGAGGAAGGGAGCGTTCATCTTCCGAAGTTAAGTTACCGCTAAAACTATCGATGACTGCCTTCTTTACACGTTGTACTTTGAAGTTGGCATCTCCAAATGTCCGCCCTTGTTCAGGTTCTAAAATGGCAGTGGTGTCGCTTTCGCTTTCCGAAACTGATATGGGTCTCTGATCCATTACTAAAAGGATTAATATGTAACATTAGGCAAAATAGTGGTACATACCTACGTGGAAACCTTGCTTATTTAACTTAACTAAGTTACTTAGTACTTTGTATTTTCAAAGTCGAATATTAGGCGTAAGGATTGGGAGGAGGCGCAAAAATAGCCCACATCAGTCCCCTAGCTCGGGCCCAGAAGACAAGTCCTTTGTTGGAAAGGAAGGGAAGCTGAACTTATAAATTTGATAAAGTGAAAAAATACTGTTAATTTTTACAAACCTGCTGGATTACTCCTGCGTTTAATGGCCATTTCTTGTCTCTGTCTGCGTCTAGATTCTGAATTCTGTTCTGCTTGTCTTCGCCTTTCATTTTCCTGAAAATATTTATGCATATTTAGTTGTATTCAGCAGGTATTTAAAACCACCATTTAGGCCAAACTTACTTCTACGGCTGCTTTAAACTTTGTGCAAAATATATGAAATATTTTGAAGCATTCTTCCAACTTAAACGTGTCGACTTCTTCGCAGAGAAAATCTGCTAATATTACCCGCTTCTTATCCAATTGATCGAATTGCATACGAAGGGACAAAACTTCTTCGTGAGTGAACTGAAAAAAGGTTAAACAACATAGTAAATAATTTACATTTTAGAAAAGATAAAGTACTCTTACCTGGAGAAATTGGTCCATTTGTCGTCTTAAATCCGGTTCACAACTCGTAACTTGTGTTCCAGTTTTAGTTATTCGATTGTCCAGCATATCCATGTCACTTCGTAGTTGTTCTATCGACATTCTATCAAAGAAAACCAATGAGTGATTATGATATTTTGAAATGCCCGATAGTCTATCGATATTAGGCAAATGAAATGAAAAAAAGTTTTCAACATGACGATATTTTGCCAGAATTGACATAATTTTTGCCAAATAATGTCAAAAATACCCCAAAAAATTTAATTTAAGTTAAAGGATTTTTCAGATATCGATATCTGAAAAATACGATGTGGAGTTTATCACGCCCGCAGGCCTCCTATTTTCGTGAATCTAAAGTCTAAACGTTGTCTGTGACGAAAGCGTTGACTGAAATAAATTGGCAATACAGGTATAGGAAATTCGTGATGACGTCAATTCAACGATTTCGTCACAGACAACCTCGTTTAGATTCACATAAATAGGGGGCCAGCTGACGTCGTTAAATTTGAATTACCGGTACTTAACACGTTGATGTCGCTAAATTTGTATTAACTTAATAACATGCTGTCTGTCTGCTCGTCTGCTATAGGTAGAGCAGTGCACGGATACGGATATCCGCAGTTTATCCGCGGATACAATTTACCATGTCGGGTGCGGATAGCGGATAGGATATGGATACACAATTTTATCAATATAAATACTTGCCGCGGATAAAAGCGGATTTTTTAAGTAAGTTAAAAAAAAATTTTAGAAAATATTAAGTTATGAATTAACAAAAGAAGAAAACAATACCGGTAACAAAGAAGTAAGTTATTCACAATAGAGTTGAGAGAAAGCATAGGCTATTGAAAATTCTCCCTTTCTTTACGTCATCCATTATCAATTCTAGATTTGCGGATACTATTTGCGGAATCAACTAAAAATCTGCGGATGCGGATAAAGATGTACAGGTACTTTTCTGGCGGATGCGGATAGGATATGGATTCGAATTTTTATATCTGTGCACTGCTCTAGCTATAGGCTGACGATCTCTAGTTATGAAAAATAAAACTTACTTTGCGGCATCTTCCAAGTATTTGAGCTCGTTAGGAAAATTGAGAAGGTGCTTTCCCTTCTTTTCGGCTTGTTGTGCCACATAATGAATGAGGTTCATACCAGGTTTATTGGCACGGATGTCTGTTAGTTTCTGAAGCGAAGTCATCTTGAATCCAGCGGCGTTACCTCCGTAACTTCCCTTTAATTTTAATACATTAATTATTTTATGTAACCTATTCTACTTAATTTTCCAACATAATTAATGATTTTTTTCAACTACATACTGAATTAAGAAAATTCCCCGCTACGAGGACCATATACAAAACTTCTTGAAGCGGTTTATTTGTCATTACGTCTGAAATAAAAAGAATTAACATTCTCTATTTAATCAAGTGCCAATTTATTTAGTTTAATGATAAAAAAAAACATACCTTCTGCAGCCATCACCATGGCTCTCATTGCAGGTTCCAAATAAGCAAAAGTTATTGTAAAGTCTTCTTTCAGTAACATGCATTCGATTCGAAATTTGTATCTGCAATAACAAATTTATTATTATTATTATTTTTAATATAGCATACAGTATTTCTATACATACCTTGGCACAGCCTGGAGTTGGAGTAAGAATTTTTCGGCATTTCCTAACTTACATTTGTCACCATCAAATGTTTTGAGCATATCAATCTGAAACAAATTCGCTGTTTATATCTCACTTGCAAAGATATTTTCAAAATTCCTAAAACTTCTCCCTGTAGAAGTTAAATCAAAGGACACAAAAACATCGAAGAAACTTTAGCAGTTTGGTTCTGCTTATTTATTACTTATCTTCGATGCATCTGAACTCTGAAATAATAATAAAGTGTTTTTTTAACCTCATCTTGTCCAGGTAAGATTTTGAGTAGACATCGCAGTTTTTCGGCACCAAATTCTTCGTGATTACCCTCCACAATTAATGAGATAATTTCTTCAGTTGAACTAAAACAATAAAATCGAATAACTTAGCATTATAAAACAAAAATTACTTAATACTTATCCGTGGAAAGTAAATTGTGTATTTACCTCCTAAATTGTTTTAAGAAAATATTGACGTTTAGACTTCTTTTTGGCTCTAACAAATTTATCTGAAAAAGATCATAGTTACGGTCAAACCCTGAACTGTAAATAATAAATGGCGAAGGATTTCCTCGAAATCCTTCGGAGATAAATTTTTCCTCGAAATCTTTCGGAGATAAATTTCTCCTCGAAACCTTTCGGAGATAAATTTCTCCTCGAAATCTTTCGGATATAAGTTTGTCTAACGAAATCTTTCTGAGATTCTCCTCCGAAACCCCTCGGAGAAAAGTTTGTCTCACGAAATCCTTCGGAGATAAATTTCTCCCACGAAATCCTTCGGAGATAAATTTCTCCCACGAAATCCTTCGGAGATAAATTATTTCTCCGCGAAATCCTTCGGAGATAAATATTTATCTTACGAAATCCTTCGGAGATAAATTTCTCTTACGAAATCCTTTGGAGATAAATTACCGCCGCAAATTTATCGGCATGCTGTGATTTCACTTGAACCGGAAATCAAGAACTCTTCGTCCTCATTCTGAGTTACTCGTAATATAATATTAAAGACGAATAAAAAAAATTCCAACTATTTAAGTATCATTAATATGCGTTACCCTATATATTTTTAAAGTTAAAAATTTCAATTGTTTTTGAAAGTTAGAGCTTATCGCAGCAAACTTTAAAATATTAAAATGTATAAGGTAACGGATATTCATGATACTTATACAAGGGGTTTTATCCGCATTTAAGGAGGATTAAACCAACCTCGGATGGTTCCTTTCTAGTCAGGCTTCGTTTATTTTCCTCCTTCTTGTCTGTTTCCGACGATTCTCCATTGGAACCTATGTTGGGAGGAGGACCCTGACAAAATAGGGATTCCAGTTCGGCAAAATCAACTGCCGTGGCTGCTTCATCGTCGGTAGCTATTTCGTGCTGTCTGGCTGCACGCCACCACAAGTTCTCTTTTCCTATGATACGAGCCGTTGGAACTTTGCTCCAATTAAACGTCTTCATTTTAGCCCTTGGTCTCGGTGTTTCTTGCTGTGGAAGTTTTACCTGGAAAATGAGAAGATTCATTGTTAATTTTGTCCTGTTTTTTTTTTTAACTTTTTGGAAAAATTTTTGCAAAATTTTCCAATTTAACATTTTCCGAAAATTATTCACAACTCAATTATTTTTATTGCCTCACCTTTCCAGATTCTGGTGACGTAGGACTCGTAGGACTTTTCACTCTGTTGACATGGTTCATACCGTTGACCTGATTATTATTCCTGTTCTTTGGAATCGGTGGCGGTGGTGGAGGGGGACGAGGACCTCCCATTAAAGGTGGAGGGGGTGGAGGTGGAGGTGGACCACCCCCAAAAGATGGTGGGGGTGGAGGAGGGGGAGGTGCCGCAGGACTCGTTGGACTGGTAGTGGAATCTGATGGAAGAAGTGGCTTGTCCACCAATTGGAGGGAAGAGGATCGTCTGCGACCAAAGTCGTCCAGTCTGTGACAGGCGCAAAGACAGGAAGTCGTTCTCAGTCTGGAGAGAGATCGTTGGAGAGAATGAGAACGTAGGAGTCTGGCAGCGTCGGCTTGGTTTTCGAGTAACGTGGCTCGTTGGATGAGTGTCTCGGCGGCGTCCCAGATTATGTCGCTCACCGGATCTCGTGCATCGATTCGAAGCATGTGTTGCAGGATGCTGAGGAATGGCACTTCTTGCGGAGTGTCAACAACCTGGGATAATGAAACAAAAACTAAATAATTAAGTTTATTAATAATTTCCAGACTTGATTCCGCTCAACAGTGGCGGATCCAGAAATTTTTTTTAGGGGGGGCCGAAATTTTTTTGGCACAAATTTGGAATGTATCGCCCCACAGCCGCTGCAGGCGAAAAAATTTTCCGATTTTAAGTCAAATTTCGAGAATTTTAAGTCAAATTTAACATACTTCGCTGTTAAGAATATGTCAGATTCTTCAGTTTTCGGGGGTTTGGGGGTGAAACCCCCGAAAATTTTTGTAAAATTTAA
>JAQGBM010001567.1:0-10439 GCA_034698405.1 Symphylella vulgaris | reverse complement strand
CCCCCCCCCCCCCCCCCCCCCCCCCCCCCCCCCCCCCCCCCCCGCAGTTCCAAAGGGGGCCCGCAGTCTCAAAAGGGGCCCGGGCTTGGAAGTTTTTAACTCGGAAAATTAAGTATTTAAGAGAGGGAGGTGCCTGAACCCCATAGAAATAGCTAAAAAATACTTTAAAAAGCTCGAATTTTCACTAGCATGCACAAAAAAATTCGCCTGCGGCGCCTCCAGAGGGGGTTGGGGGAATCGCATAATATTAATTAGCCAGGGGGTCCGTGCTGGCTCTCGACCTCCCTGGAGGGGGGTGGGGGGGGGTCAACCTAGCAACGAGTATATACCGTATGATGGATGCTGAGATGTACCGCATACAATATACTGTATCTCTATCTAAATCTAATGTCTATTTCTGCTATAACTTGATAAAGAATTTTTAATGCGCAGGTCTTCTGCGCAAGCAATTTACAGCATTTTACGTGCATTTAATGTGCACGTGCGCACTATTATAATTTCATTGAAATTCTTTATCAAGTTATAGCAGAAATAGACTTTATTATATTTTATTTTGCAAAATGTGTATGAATAGCTACTGCAACTGCATGCATCCGGCCTGTTGTTTACCGCAATTTAATATACCGTAATCCTTATTCAAAATTTATATATATTTGCTACAAACAGACCTTATAGCCTATATCGTATACAGCTGAAACCCTATATACGTTCCTTCACATTATAAACAACACGTATACTCCAGAGCAACAAACATAATATAATAAGACATTACTTACAGTCGATAAATTACTGCAAAGTATAAGCAGCATATTAATAAATAGTATATATACCGCGCTTTGCTGCTGCAGAACCCATCAGCATATATTTAAAACTGTATCAGACGATGTACATTAAATCAAGTATAAAGTATATAGGGAGTTAGACTATGAAAGTTTATACTTTTCCCTCTATAATGGGTTATAAATTTTATTTTTATTCAAGAGTTAAGTTGCTTTATAATGTTTCAGTATTTATAATATTTTAGTATATACTCGTATTATTGCCTATATTTAAAAAAATATATAGACTATTTTTTATATAGTAGTAAAATAGGCTATAGGCTATTAACGAACGTGAGTTGTATGCGAATATTTTTTTTTTCAAAAATGGAAAACCTATTTTATACCCATTAGGATGACTAAGTTAGGCTGCACTCTGAATCCAAGGGCCCGCGATGGCGAACACACAATAAAATAAAATAAAACACAATAATTTTATTGTGTGTTTATTGTTATTTGTTTTGTTGTCTTTCTTTGCTGCTGCTTACCCCGAAATGGAATCACGTGTCGGTTATGTTGTTGTTGTTGCGATGGCGAAAAGGGCCCAAGGGACAGGGTGGAACCCAGAAACAGAAAACAGAGAATGAAGAGAATCTCATTGACGTAATTGAGAATGAATAAGCCGAATAGTAAATTTTTACTGTTGCAGTAATCTTTACGCGAACTTTTTATGAAAACCCTTTTTACGTAAACATTTTACTTAAAAAGTTTTACGAAAAGTTTTACGAAAAGTTTTACAAAGAGTTTTACGAAATGTTTAACGAAAAGTTTAACGAAAACCTTTTTTACGTAAAGTTTTACTGTTACAGTAAAACTTTTCGTTAAACTTTACGTAAAGAGTTTGCGTAAAGTTTTTTAAGTAAACTTTTTACTGTTACAGTAAAACTTTACGCGAGCTTTTTTCGTTTTACGTAAACTTTACGTAAAATGTTTACGTCAAACGTTTACGTCAAGTTTTACTGTATCAGTAATTTGATGTAAACATTATTTACGTAAAAAAGTGTACGTAAACACTAAACAGTTCGCGTAAAGTTTTACTGTAACAGTGAAACTTTACGTAAAACTTTTCGTTAAGCTTTTCGTTAAACATTTCGTAAAACTTAACGTAAAAAGTTTGATAAATGTTTGCTGTAACAGTAAAAAACGTAAAACTATTCGTAAAACTTTTACGAAAACTTTTCGTAAGATTCAACCGTTTATCTGAAATCCTAATAATTTTTGAGATAACCCCTCATTATCGTCACATGTCGAAATCATCGTAGAGTTTATAAAATGATGATTAAATCGATTATATTGTTATAACAGTTATCGTTTCTTATAACAGTAATATAACTGTTATAACGTTCTTATAACAGTATGCGTTTCTTTTGAGACACTCGGTAGCTTATACTGAAGTGCTATAATAGGGACATTGCCCATTGAATTTATTCATTATTTACTTACGTTATCGAACGGTTAAATTTATATTTAAATTTAAAAAAGTAGAAATTCAGTAAGGAGGAAATTCATGCATGGGGTAAAAATGACACAATCTATGGTTCAAGTGTAATGGGGGGGGGGGGAATGCGCGTGCATGTGCATGACCATAGTTGGTGGCATTTTGTCCCCTACATGCATGAATTTCCTCCCTACTCAATTTCTACTTTTTTAAAAATAAATATTTAACCGTTATCGACCGAGATTTAACTTGTAATGTTTATAACATACATTTGAATAATTCAATGGTTTATAGTAGTTGTAAATGTCCCTAGCACTTTAAGTTCCACGAATCTGCTCTGAACTGTCACCATCTCACCACGAGTCTTTTATGTACTGTACGCAACTAGCCAACAGCCAGTCCCTGAAGGGACAATGTAGAAATAGGCAAAGGTTGGTACAAAGTGCCCCTGCCCCTGCCCTCTTCCTTTAGCGAAAAGCCACATTTTTTCACATTTCAAACTAAGTTATTGAAGACATTATACGTATAAGCAGGAGTGAATGAAGGAGTAAGTTACGTTACTTCCCATAGGCTCAATGTTAATCATAAAACCAAGGATAAAACGAAACCGGCGGAGTGACATTGGGGTTTGGTCTCCCCATTGTTGTCAAGCTCCGTCGGGTACTCGGGTGTGGTCAATACTAGGATGGGTGGTCTGTTCCACGACCATTTCATTAGGCCAATTCCCCTCGAGTTATGTAGAGTCCTAAAGGATTAATTAAAAGACTCAGTAAATAAAACGCATAATCATCATCATATCATAAAACCATTGAATAACGAAGTCCATTAATTAAACTCCGCCACACTCCGTTAAGATTTATTGTACAGACACAGTAGGCCTACACAGTACAATAAATCTTAACCGTGTGCATGGAAGTCGCCATTTTGTATCAAAGTAAGCGAGAGAAGCAAGTTCATAGCGGTAAAATAAAGAAGCTAACGGACTTCGCATCTAACTTATTTTAAAAGTAATTAACTCCCTGTTCTCTCCTGGGATAATTAAGTTTTGAAAGTGTAGGCCTAACACCGTAAAAATTTGTGTTTATAAGATAGGCTAGATAGCCTACAATCCTACATTAATTTAAGTATTGCCTGCAAATTTTCTTTCAATAACAAAGAGTGTCATAAAAACAAATCTGCCTGATTTTGTTTATAGCTGGAATTTGCTGCTATAATGTGGGTAATTATTTTGTGGTCACGGATAGTGGCTTAGTAAGAACAAACGGCAATGTGAAAAAGATTGGCCTATAGCCTATAGCTTAAAATATTGTATATAAAGGTAAAAAGTAATTTGGCTTGCCATACCATAGGGAAGAGCATCTTTCTGAAATGAGAATTGTATCATGACCCCTTGGAGACACGAAAGAGCAGATATATTGCCATTATATAACACTGGTGTCTTTAGTCATGCAGCAGTCGACGGCTCGACGCCTTTCGCATCGAAGCATTATTTTGCCTTTCGGATATGTGTTTAAAGCTTCATCCGTTGGGGATATATTTGTTATAATATAAAGGCATAAAATTTTCTAACCAAAATAGCAATCAGAATAAACTTGAGGTTTTCCATTACTATAGGCTATATACACGCTAAAAACGCTAATTATGATCTGGATTATTTATGGCTGGGGATAACTCAAAATGGGTTAAAAATATAAGCTATAAATTAGCCCATTTTTGAGTTATTCTCTCAACAAGGAAATCAAAAATGAACCAAAAACCTGGGCTAATTCAGTTCATTTTTTTTTACCAATAAATTAAATTTTATAATTAACAAAATTAAATTTTATAATTAACAAAATTAAATTTTATAATTAACAAAATTAAATTTTATAATTAAAATTAAATATTTGAGTTATCCTACAAGTTTCTGATTGCTAATTTGGGTTAGAAAATTTTATGCCTTAACAACCCAGCATTGGACTATAATATAGATTGACCCAGCGTTTAATTTTAGCGTGTATAGCCTATGTTATAATGATGTATTTTCATTTTTCGGCATATGTGTTTAGACTCGTCATTATTCGCGAAAGACACCGTGCGAAGGAGCAGCACACCAGGTGCGATACTTCTGCGCATTTGACAAATTAAACCAGACACCAGGCAAAGTATATCATCCCGATCCCAATCATTACAGTGCTTTTAAGTAAAGTGCGTTTTTGAACAACACTCTGATTTTAGAGTCGATCATTAATTATATTTTTATGCTTATATTATTAGCATTTAAAAAAAATGTATATGCTGCTGCTCCCCATTATATTCTTTCTTTTTATAGGAAAAATCTGGAACTATATAAATACCCCGTAATACATACAGTATAATGTATAAATACCGTAACCGTCCAAATTTTACGACCGAATTCATGTTAATGTGCTCCATAAGAGTCGTAAAAGTATAGCTGAGAAGGCACCTTAGTATATACTGCAGCATGTGCCAATATTCATCCGTCTTTTTCGTTACAAAGTACGTAATTAATAGTAAGTTATATAAGGTGTCACGGTCAAGAGTCAATATATACCCAGTGTCAATAATACCATTAATATTTACCCGTGCTGTATAATTTTGTCTTATAACAAATTACAGTGTAACCAAGGTCTAACAAAATATAACAAATTATAAATACAATTAATTAAATAATTATAAATATAAAATTATAACAAATTACAGTATAACAAATTATAAATAAAATTAATTAAAAATGAAAAATATAAAATTATAACAAATTACAGTATAACAAATATAATATAAATATAAAATTACTTATAACAAATTATAAATAAATAAACTTAATATAAATATAAAATTACTTGTAACAAATATTACAACAAATTATGTATAAAATTTATTAAATAATTATAAATATAAAATTATAACACATAAATAATCAGGTATAAATTTTTTTTTTCAATTGATTATTAATTTTTTCAATAATATTCCAATCTTATTCGAATTCGATTAATTTTTTTCTTGGGATTTTCGATTTCTCATAAATTTGGTGACATCACGTAGGATTATCGTCAATTTTTTTTTCGGGAAAAAAAAAAGAATTTATCTCATTAGTGTCACATCAAGCGTTCGTCCGAAAAAAAAAGTTACGATAGTCTGGATTCAGAGACGCGCCGGGCAGATATAGAGACATGCAGCATAATATATCCGGAGTCCATTTCTCTGACCGGAGATTGAAGAGAGAGAGAGAAAGAGAGCTCATAATCCCCCTTCTTATCACTTGTTTCGGGACGCAGACGAAGTGGAAAAGGGGTTTTTAACGATCTCCCCCCTTCGGAGCTCCTTATAATCGAGTGGCACCACGTGCGGCCATTTTATTAGGAGACGCCGATTTCTTATATTCGGCAAAAGCTGTAGCAGCAGCAGCACTGGTGGTTATGACGAAAGGTGTTGCTGCAAAGCCAGACTGATACAATAACAGCATAGGACCTTAATTTGTTTTGCTATAGTCATGCACCATGAGCTCTGGGATTTTCTTAAAGTGGTGAAATCTCTATAGAAAAAAAATTATTTAACTTTATAATTATATAGCTCAAGTTACATTAAAACTTTAAAATTTAGAAATATTCTTCCAAACATTTATTTTTAACCAGATATTAAATTTAAAAAAATTATTTCAAGTCCCTTTTGTGGAAAAAAGAAGTCCTGATTCTGAAGTGTGGACAGAGAAGTACGATGAGGCTCAGTTCAGGGCTGCCAAAAGTGTAAAGAAGCTTATTTTTAAAAATTATAGGCTACGTTTCGGATTATATTAGTAACCAAGAAAAATAATAGGTTAAAAAATAAATAAATTTGGAGATTCCATCTCTTTAAAGATATCAAACAAGTGTGATAATATAGGGGTAAGAAAATTAAATAAGTTTATAATAGGCCTATATTGATAAAGTTTATTATTAATATAAAAGATTCTTCCTGTACAGTCACTTTTAACCAATTTACCAATATTATTCCTTCCTAAGTAACTTTTTGACGACTCACGAGTCACAATATTAATACGAGCTGGTAATTAATTTTCATATCATAATAAATAGGCTACAGTGTAAAACATTTTCACATTGCTGTAAATGTAAGCGGAGTTGGTGCTTATTACTACCACTAGCATTCCCAATAGTTACAAACCAACCCATAACAACCATGCACCTTTCCGATGGCAACCACCTTATCGACAAATCAGCTATCAAACATAGCTTCCACCACAGTGCCGGATCTAGACTGAAATTAATGCCAGGGGTGGAATCCCAAAAATTTTGCTCCCCCCTCCATATTTCTGGGGGTCACTGGAGCCTCTGGGGGCGAAATTTCGCCCCCTTCCACACTCCCGTTAAATCCGGCGCCTGTTTCACCATGTGACGTTGCTAAGGTGGTTGCTATGCCTATGCCACTATTATGGTGTCACAGCATAAAATAAAAAGATATTTCACAAAAACTCAATCGAACGTCAGTTTTTCTTAAATATAGCTTTTTATTTCATAATATATTTCACCATAATATTTTTACATATTCAAATAAATCTACTTAATACGGTCATTTCTATGCATCACACATCCTTATCCGTTCAAGGGTTACAAAGATACAATTATTTTATCTCACATAGAGTTTTTTTTTTTCCAGTAAGTTATGTAATGGCGGATTCTGACTCAAAAATATCGTGTACATACCGGATAATGCTGTCCGAATGAACCTATAACATTGTCATTTTCAACACCTCAAGAGTTCCGAATATAAATTATACACCGTAATAGCCCACGCTATTATAAGCTTACAGAAAGCATAAACACATTACAACATTTTAAAGAGTACGTATTATAAAGGAAACACTTTTTATATATTATAACTTAGGCCTATAACTTAGGCTGCATGTGAAAAAAAATAATGAAAATTGAAAACCGGATTTTCCGGTATAAGTTTTATAAAATCCGAGTGCTATTTCATACTGGGACCATCGATCCTTTGACACAAAATAATATTTTCTTTCCCCTTTTTCGGATTCGCCATTGATTTATCGTGTTTATCTGATGCCAGAAAAATCTCATATATTTTTACTCTGGTTTATAATTGACATGATTAATGAGCATCCGAAAAAAAACTCCATTTTATCATCTTTTTTCCTTTTTTTCTCCTGACACTGCAACACTGTGTGCTGTTGATGTTGATAAAATGCTTTATTTTTCCTACAATTTCTTTGATATTATTATAAGTATTTTCAGTTATGGTACTTACTTTTTTTTATATATTTTATTTGATATTATTCAGTCAACTGTATAACTTTTATTTAAAAAATTATTATAACTTATAGGCTTAATTTATTATTTTTTTTCGATACCCCTATGCACCATTTTTTATTTAAAAAATTATAGTTGCCTATTTTCAGTTATAAACTTATACTTTTTTATATATTATATCATAATTGATATTATTCAGTCAACTGTATGACTTTTATACCTTCGTATAGCCTAAAAAAATTTAATTAATATTTTAGGTTTTTTTCCGTACCATTTTATCAGAAATAAATCAGGGATTTGTATGATTAATTCCTGGTTTTATTTAAAACTTTCCTTCCACATTTCGTGAGCTTTCCATAAAATATTATTATAAATCCATTAATTATTATTATTTAATAATAAAGTTATAACTTATATGAAATTTATATATTTTGTTATAAAAATAAAATAAAAAGAATAAACAACTGATATATATTTTAATAAAATTACCCGTATTTTGTAGAAACATTAATTATTTAAAAATCAAAATCAAAATATCTTTTACATTTATTTAAATCACATCACTGTCTTATAATTGTTTGCTTATTTTGACCAAGGTATGGAAAATAGTATTAAAATTAAAAATTAAATAATATTTAAAAAAAAATTAAAAACTACAACTGCAGTAAAATAATGGGAGGAAAATGAAAATCGGAAAATGAGTTATACAATGGAAAATGCATCGAATAAGTTATTAGCTTTCAATTTCAATTTATTCTCATATTAGGTATTAAAAATACATGGAGAAATAGTTTAAAAAAATGCGCGAAGCGCAGTCAAATTATACAGCATATTATAAAAGGCAACATTAAAATTATATAATAAAATATATAAAAATTATGCAGTCAAATTGTAAATTATGTAGCTTGTAGTTTTGTTATGGACAGTAGACATTCTTCGAACGAGTAAGGAGGATTTTCGATGAGTGTCTTCTCTAGTCTAGTCCTGAGTTGGGTGAGGGACATCTTACTACGAATCTCCCGAGGAAAAAAATTTCACTTTAGATAATAATATGCTCGAAATGTATCAATTTAATAAAAAAAGAAGCGAAGAAAGCTACGTAGGGAAAAATACACTTCTGTTATAACGCAAATAAATATGTTTAATATGTTAAAACATGATACCCCGTATAAATATTTATTTCAAAAATATTTTTTTCCGAACTCGTACAAATGGTACCACTAGGCTACGCTGACGTCATACATCAACAACAACAATATTTTTAGCCGAAGTCGTTCATTACAGATGTGATAAACTAATGAAGTACGGCGCTTTCACCGCTTTGTGAAAATCAAGCAAAAGTGTTCCTTTTTCGCTGCAAAAAAAAAAAAATTGAGCAAAAAAAATTTAAGCTCTGAGATTCGGAAAACGCCGTTTGTATTCTATTTTATTCGATTTTTATAGCCATCGGTTGGCGTTTTGTAGATTATTTTATAAATAAAGATTAGGTTTAATGTTTAACTACAAGCTGACGTAAAGTAGTTTTTAATTTAGCATGCCCCTACTTTTTTAAAATTATAAAATTTATTTTAATGACATAATTTTGCACATAATTATTACTATCCCATAAAACATAGTTTAAAAGTGTCGTGTATTTTTTTCCCTTAACTCGATGCTAGAGAGTAGAGACGTCTAAAACGTTCTACCCCGTATACTTTGTGCACGCCATAATGCACCAGGTAGAGCGTTTTAGAATATCGCTAGTACAGGGTGTTAATATGAAAGCTGACACATTTGTTTATCTTATAACTTTTTATTTTAAGAATGTATTAAAATGGGAAAAGTGAAATACAAAGCAGTGTTTCTTTAAGTTTTTCACCTACATCAGTTATGAAAGATTATGTCTTGCATATGGTCACCAGCGCGGTTTACGCATTCCCTTGCACGGACCCCTTATTTACATAGGCGGCTACGCGTGCGTTTGCGGACTTGTGCGTCGATGAAAAAAATTAGATTTTTTTCGCTGGGTTTCGAACGAAAATGGACATGTGATACATAACTTAGAAATGACCGTGTTCGAAACCCAGCGAAGAAAATCTAATTGTTTTCATCGACGCACAAGTCCGCAAACGCACGCGTAGCGCCTATGTAAATAAGGGGTCCGTGCAAGGAAATGCGTAAACCGCGCTGGTAACCATATGCAAGACATAATCTTTCATAACTGATATATAGGTAAAAAAAACTTAAAGAAACACTGCTTTGTATTTCACTTTTCCCATTTTAATGCATTCTTAAAATAAAAAGTTATAAGATAAACAAATGTGTCAGCTTTCATATTAACACCCTGTACATGTGGTGTATTTGCCTATTTTCCTATCAGGCCTATATTTGCCCTGATGCAAATAGAAAAATAAAATAATTGGCGATAAAGTTATAGATAAAAAATGTCTAATGCATGCATCGTTGTAACTGCTATATAGGCTAGGCTATATAAGCTAAATAATTGCAATATTATTTAAATATAGGCTATTCAGTTCAGGCTTACTCTAAATTTGTAAAAATGTTTAACGTTTGACTTCCCATATTTGCTAAAAAAAATTATTTTCTCCGAATTTACTCAAATTTTCAAAAATTTTCGCCTCGGGGGGTATACCTGGGCGCTCCTTCTCCTATTTTGTGAAAATCGTCCCCCTAGCGGCAGACCTTAAAATCGCGCCAGTCCAGACTGAGTTTGGACTGCAGACCTTTTAGTAATTTACTAGCTGGAAGCCCGTCCCAATAGACGGAAAATAATTTTTTTTGGCCGCCATCTTGAATTTTCCGGTCGCCCTATTTTTTTGCGAACCAGTAGACATGCCCCTGCATATCCCTAGTCGAAGGATCAGTATATTTTTTTTATACCGAGAATTGGAACACTGATATCAGTACACTCACGGATAT
>JAQGBM010001566.1:0-10440 GCA_034698405.1 Symphylella vulgaris | reverse complement strand
TTCGAAAAATAAATATTCGGCTTTCGAATCGAATCGAATCGAATATTCGATGTTTTCGAATATTCGCACAGCCCTAATAATATGTATTAATATAACAGCACCCATTCAATCAGACTCAGATGAAATTTATGCAAGATTTAAGTGTAACAAAAGTCCAATCACAGGCAATGTGCTGGTACAGTAGTGAAATTGTAATCTGATACCCTGTAATGTTTTTAATTTGCAGGTGGAAATCAAAGAGAACTTGCTCGTGCTAAAAACGCGAAGAAACAACAAGAAAATACCAAGCAAAAAGGAGCTTCTGATAAAGACGGTAACAAGGGCATGTCTATGGAGGCCCGTAAGCACAGGTTAGTTGCCGAATTCAAATTATTATAAATTTATTTGTGATCTGTAAAGTAATAAGTGCGGTAATATTACTAATATATTTCCCCAGGGATGCGGAGGTAATGAGATTAAAGCAAAAGGCTGCTGAAGATAAGAAGAATGAACCTGGCCTTGGTGAAGCTGGAACATCGAAAAGCAAATGATACGAAAATATTTATAAGGCATTCTGAAAAATGCCAACCAATAATACACGGAATAATATAATTAACTTTCAATATGTACTCAAAAAACACAAAAAGTATTATTTATTCATCAATTTTGAACGAAAAATTTCAATTGTATGTGAATTCAATAGAGCTAACTAATGGCATAGTTGCGAGCAGATTTATCTAATTATAAATACATAATTTAACCAAAAAATCAAATATCATTAAGGCATTATAGGGCTGAATTTTATTTGATAACATTCTCTGGAAGAAACAGCGCAGAATTTACTTAGCAATAGCATATTACTTTCTTACGTTTATAAATAACCATGGTTTTCTTTTTTTTTTTACAAAATAAATAAATATCTTATATTTTAAATTTAATGTTGTTTGCTTTTTAATTGGCTTCTCCATGGAAATACTAGGCCTAGGGGCCTATTAGTTAGAAGTTTACAACTACAAAAAAAATTATTGTTTTGCCTACATTCTACGCCTACGGAGTACAATTTTATTGTAGGGTAAATATGAAGAAGAAACTGAACCGGTAATGGTAGTTTAACAGTTTGGGAGTTTCTCATTGTACCTCTCCTTATCCTGAAATATTGCTAGCTCAAGTCAAGTGGCTTACTTGTTAGAGGTTATGCTTGCTTACGAACTGGAGGGCGAAGTCCCGCAAATTCCCCTCATAAACATAGGTTAATACGTATTAGGGTCGACTATAATTTATGGATATTTGGAAATGTGTCTACCAACTGCATTATAATGCTTTTTCATTTTTTGTTACCACTAAGTTGGACTAGCTGGTACTGTGAGAAACAAAATAAAGAATAAACTATAGTCTATAATATTATCTTATTTTAAACTAACTGTCTAACTCGTAAGTTAAATTGGTTATTGACTCGGGGTTATTAGAAATATATTATCATTATGTATCTAGCTAATATATCGGTTTGTTATGCATTTACGATTAATGTGCACTATAATAATATTACGAAGTAAAATTAAAATATTAGTTAGGTTTATCCATGCTAATAGCAGAAGTGAATAGTAGTGACAGCGTGCTCAATTTCATATTTCCCGCTTCAAAGTTTCGCAAGCGTGGTTGCTTACTTGCAGCCATCAAAATTGTATAATCGCTTACTCATCGTTGACAAAAATGGCGACGCCCAGGAAAGAAGCTTAGCGTTACGAGGACGTTTGACTTTTACTATAAACTTCGATAAACTTAACTTTATTATTCAGAGAAGAAAGTTATGTATAGAAAGAACAGGTAATAGAATATTAGTTTACCCCGCTGATTTAACAACAGTTTAGCTTGGTAAGATTTGAAACTGAACTAGGCCTATGAACTCGAGTGAGGATGGGACGTCTACAGGCAGGCTACTCGTTAGTTTTGCACTCTTGTTATTCTAGTAACCGTATATTTGATTTAGTGTAAAAAATTAATACTCTATAACGATGTTATTTCGCTAAAGTAATATACTAATTAAGATGAAATAAACTGTTTCTCGGAACGACAGTGAGTAGGCTATCCCCTGACTCCCTGAGGGTACAGCCCACAGTGGGGTACCGGTAGCCTATAATATGGCCTATCCTTCGTTCCTGGCACCGGAAGGAGCGATGATGGTGTTATTTAAGCGGCGCTGAGGGACATAAAAATATGTAAATAGCATAATTTGCAATTAGCATAGCTTAAATAATGTAAGGTTAGGTTAGAACTCCCAGTGCCCAAATTAACCCAATTCGCCGCGCTATAGTTTGCCAAGCGGTGCCAGGAACGAAGGATAGCCTGCTACCCATCACATGCTAGGCTAAGTATTAAATAAACTGCAGTGTCATTACCCAAATTTGAAATTAATAGGCCTATATATTATAAATACTAGATCCACGTTTATAACCTATGATAGCCTATCTATCATCGAAACATGTAGCCTATACTTATGTATCCTTATTTCATTGTTATCAGCGGTAGGCTAATCAATTAAATATAAGAGGCTTCAGCCGGTTACCCAATTTTTAATACTAGCTGCCTAGTAATTTTTTTTAAATCCTGGATAAACACTTACAAGGTACTACACCCAGTCCCACTATAATATAATCAATGATTAGGTGAAATTTAATTTAAAAGCTGGTTCACGTGCCACAGAGTGAGTAGATTTTTACAAAAAGTAAGTTCCCAAATTTAGTAAGGCCTTTTTCTAAACAGAGTAGGTTAACTTAAAAATTAGGCAATTGGGATAGAGGCCGTAAACACTCTTATCATTTTCCACCTAATCATCGATCACCCTTGGTGGGATCGTGTGTGTTAATCCAAACTTGCATTATAAAATTATTAAGTATTTTGTCTTAAATTTAGATCCAGATACTCAGATGACTCATCTGAAGAAGAAGTCTCTCATTCTAAGAATAGAGGAGATAAGGAGAGCAGATATGACAAGAGTCATAGACACAGGGATTCTTCTGATGAAGATTCAAGAAAAAAGAGTTACTCCAGTAGGGGCCGAACTTCAGAGGATGAAAGGAAGAGGAATAACGACAGAAAAACTCGAGAATCATCTGATGATTCTGCCCACCGTTCCAGGAATCGCAGAAGGGAAAGTCCAAGCGATTCTTCTGATTCCGATTCTGAAAGGAAATATAGTTCAGATGAGAAAAAGGAAAGGTCTGGCAATAGAAAAAAATCAAAACATAGCAAGGAAAAGAAAAAAGATAGGAGCCGCGACAGAGAGAAAACACATTATAAAGGAAAGACGAATAAGGACTCAAGAAAATCACCTCAAAGAAGAAAAGCTCAAGATTCAACTGATTCAAGTTCTGAAAGCAGTGACTCCGGTAGTGGTAAAAATACATCAAAAAAAGCGAGGTAAGTGATTATTTTTAATGGTCTAATCAAAATTATTTTTAAAAAGAATTACCGTATTGATTCGAATCTACCTTAAGATGCACTTTTTTCCACCAAAATCAGAAGTCAAAATTGGGGGGTGCGCCTTAGAATCGTGTGCGTCTTCGTATTTTTCGGAGTTCGGTAGGGGAAGAAGACAATTAATGGACATGGGGTCTGGGGTGGTATATGGTACTACTGATTGGTAAGTTGTACCAATGGTTTCATTTGTTTTTACTTTTTAATAAGAGAAATACAATTTTTCTGAGTAAATAAGGTAATTTTTCTGTAAATCAGGTAGAAGTTGGGGTCTTAGAATCGTTATAAAATAGTTTTACCAAAATCGGAGGTCAAAATTTGGGGTGCGTCTTAGAATCGTGTGCTTCTTAGATTCGAATCAATACGGTAATAATTATGCTGAACACGTTTTAAAAAATCTTTTCTTCATGGAATGTTTTTCTTTTTAGTTCTGGTGCCAATATTTCCAAAAATATAGAGGACATCATTGAACGGAAAAAGTTCGTAATCTATGAATTGTGAAATTATTTTGATGTAGCCTAGGAGATTTTTCTAAGTTTTTAATTTCTAATTTTAGGAGAGAAAAAGAATTGTTGAAAGCCACTGAAACCCCAGAAGAGAAGAGAATGCGTCGATTGCTAAAGAAGGAAAAGAAAGAGCGGAAGCGTAAAGAAAGGATGGGTTGGGATAAAGATTACATGGTAAGAAAAATTGAATAAGTTACACGTAATAACAAAGTTATTAAAGACGTTGCACCATGGATTTCATGCATTACTGTATCAAGAAAATTGTGAGAATTTTTCCTATTACAGTAGGATATAGATTAAACATTAAACCCTTCCATGATGAGGTTTCTGGTTTCAAAATATACTGTAATAATTGGTCACCCCCTAAATTCGGAATAGGAACTTCTAAAGTTGCATAAATTTTTTTGCTTCCATAGAAACCTTTGAGCTGTACTGTGTACATAGCGGTATCTCCCGAATTTCTGCGTTGACCTATTATTTTTTAAACTGAAATCTCATTAGAAGCTTGCTTGATACTTTCATTTTAACGTGAGATTTTCCTATGCAGCTGTTGATGCATGATGCAACATCCTTAAAATAATGTTACTGTATTGTATCTACTTCACTGATTATTTTTCTAACTGCATTTTTAGCACTACACAAATACTGACAATCCATTTGGAGACAACAACTTGCTCGATACTTTTGTTTGGTCTAAAAAGTTAGAAAAAGAAGGGCTGAGTAAGACTGACAGAGAGGAGATGGAGAAAAGAAATCGCTTAAAACAAGAAGAAAACAGGGCAAGTATTTTTGAGTAGCCTAATGCATAATTATTACCTCAATATAAGGACCCTAACTTAATTCAATTTTATAATTCTTATTTAAATTTTGCAGATTGAGTTAGAGAAAGTAAAGAAAAGAAGGCAAGAATTTGAATTGGAAAGGAGGCAAAGGGAAGATGACGTGCAGTTCTTGCAGAGACAGAAAGAAGCTGCTCAGTTTAGAGAATGGGAAAAACAGGAAGATATCTTTCATCTGGAACAAGCTCTGCTTCGCTCAAAAATAAGAATTCAGGATGGAAGAGGTAAGCAAAAATGACTTCGAAACAAACCAGCTAATTTTTAAAGCGCCTAGAAATAACAAGTAAATGTAAATTAATTTTCTTACGTTATTTCAGCCAAACCAATCGATCTTCTTGCAAAATATATAAATACTGAAGAAGAGGATTTTTCGGTCGAAATGCTGGAACCTTATGCCTGCCTAAATGGTTTAGTTCTGTCTGATTTGGAAGATTTGTTAGAGGATATAAAGGTATGTTTATTGTTTATTAACTAAGTTAACTTAGGCCTACATACTGAGTAGGCAAATACGAGAGATGTAAATTAATAGACTTATAACTTACTATCAAATATAATTTACTATTTATTAGGTGTATATGGAATTGGAAAAAGGAAAGAATTTAAATTATTGGAATGACCTGACGATTATTGTGGAAGATGAACTTCAGAAGTTGAGGAAATTGCAAGGTAAGTAATTTAAGGTAAATAATTTTCGTCTTTGGTATGTAGTCCCTAGGCGGGGTTATTGTTTTGTGAAAGAAAGGTACGAAGTAAAAAGGGCTCCTAGGGAAATTGAGAAAATTTCATTTTGAATTTTTGTAATTTTGTGTGTGTTGAAATGGCTTATTGTTTTTTTGTAGAGAACTTTGGAGATCGAAGAGAAGGGATTAATGCAGCCGTAATCCAAAGTACAGTTGCTGTACTGAAGAAGCAAAATTACGCACAGTTGTGTAAAACGAAATCTAATATCGAAGCAAAGATAAACAGTGGCGAAGAAGGAATTGATATTGGTATGTTGGGCCTTATTTAATAAACAGCCTACTGGTTATACTGTAGTTTTATACAGTCGAAACCGGTTACTGTACAGTATAACGAAATTCAAGGGACCAGAAAAATCACTTCGTTATATCCGTATTTTGCTATAATAACCGATTTAACGAAATTTCGTTATACATAGCTTGTAACGAAATTTTTCTATATCGGTGCTTTGGAAAATGACATAACCTACTGACGTGAAATTTCGGCTTTGCACTTTGAATTTTACGCTACTTCATTATTAATTTGAATTATTCGTATACCGGGGTATATAAAGGGAACGATTTTCGTTTAAAAATTGTTCAAAACTCTGTGGAATTCCCAAAATTTTAGGCACTACGAGTATAACGAAATTCTAAATAATTTACTTCGTTATACTGTATCCGTAATTTCGTTAATGTATAACCGTTTTGTTAACCGAAATAAAATACATGGATATGAATAGGAATCCAACCATTTCTTTAAATTTATTTCGCTATATACGCGTTATTTTGCTATAACCGATTTCGTTATACTGTAACCGTTTTCGATTGTAGTAATTTAATGGTACTTATACAGTATGATGCATTTTTTTAGGCTACTGGGAATCGTTGCTTCGGCAGACAAGAGTATTTATGGCTAAAACAAGATTAAAAGAACGGCATAAGGAAAACTTACAGAAAACTCTGCTTCAATTAAAAAAAGAGGTAAGTAATTATTGTACAGGACTACAGCCCAGATGGTATACTGTATATTGGAAAATCCATTACAGAAATGAAAGTATCAAGAAAGTTGGGATTTTTTTTCTTAAGATTGAGATCAGATTTCCGTTTTAAAAATGTCAGGTTATCCCCGAAATTCGTAAGATACAGGCCTCAGAAGTTTGTAAAGGTTTCTATGGCAGCAAAAATATTTTACTCAACTTTAGAGCCTAAAATCTATTGAATTTCGGGGGTGACGTATCATTTTTAACCAGAAATCAGATCAGATTTGTTTACTATCATAGGGATGAATGATAAGGGAAAATTTCACAATTTTCTTGATCAAGAAAATTTGAAATTTTCCCTTATCATCCCTATGATATAGTAAACCCATCTGATCAGATTTCTGGTTTAAAAATGATACGTTACCGCCGAAATATTTTTGCTGCCATAGAAACCTTTACAAACTTTTGAGGCCTGTAACTTATGTACGAAACTCGATTCACTAAGCAACGTCCTTAAATTGAAAAATTCTGTTTTACGATTTTCAGCAAGGGGTGGCTGAAATTCCCCAACCTCTGTTTCCAATTGCGGACCAAGAAGATTCCAATCCTCCACAGCCTTCTACATCTGCCCTAAGTGCTGACGAAGAAACGAATAAAGAGGAGGAAAGGTAATAAAAATATTACAGAACACACAGTTATGGAACTTGGGATCAAAAATTTGGTTCCATGATACCAAGCATGATACCGTATGGAATAATGGTTCTTTATTAGATATACGGTTTATTTAATGTTTACAGGGAACCAGTTTTAACAGAAGAAGACTTGTTATCCCAGTGCATTGAAGAATATGAAACAGGAGGTTATTCTCCAAAGCTTTTACAACCAAACGATTTAGATTCCGGAGCTGTGGTTGTTGAACCTGCTGAGGACCTTGCACGTCTACAGTTTGCTAGGCAAAAAATAGTTGGTACAGCAGGCAGTGTTGAGGTACATTTTGTTATTTTCCATACCTGTGATTAATTAGCCAGATTTTTTTTTCTGATAATATCATAGGCCCCTTCTGGGTGTAGGCAGAGTGCCTCTATTATTAATACAGTATAAGAATCAAATTTACATTTTACAGTAGGCCTACTGTAATAAGTTAGTGTTAACACTCTTTATGTTTTTAGGAAACTCTTACGGTTGAAGAAAAAGCTTTTGAACGAGAAGCGAGGAAAGGCATGACGAATGAGGAAGGAGTATTTAGTGTTGAGGCCGGTACGGGACAACAGGATTATCTGTGGTCTGATAAATACAGACCTCGAAAACCACGCTACTTCAATCGAGTACACACTGTGAGTATATTTAAGTTAATTTGTGCCATTAAAATTATTCAAACCTCAACATAACTGAAGCCTCGACAATATTTTTGACAAGAAATCTATCGCGGGACTTTAAGGAGGTTCTTGGATGATCCAGCTATAAAAATGAAAGTACTGTATCAAGCAAGGTAGTGATTTTTTTCCTACCATAGTTAAACCTTTCTGATAAGATTTCCGTTTTAAAAATGGCAAATCACTGCCGAAATTCGAGAGATACCGTACCGATTTACCGGTATAACAAGGCACATACGTTTTTGGAGATTTCTATGAAAGCAAGAATATTTTACGCAACTTTAAAACCTATAATCCCACGAATTTCGAATTTGTGACTACAGTATCATTTTTAAAACGTAAGTCTTATCAAAAGGGTTTAGGGCCGGGTGTACTTAATGAGGTTAACTCTAACTCCAGGGTTAACTTGATATAAATCGAACTAAATAAATTGATATCTTCGTAACCCTTGAACGAAAATGGACATATGATACGTACACCAAAATTTCCGTCTTGAAAAGATCTATTCGAAAAAGTTTAAAAAATTATGGGTCGTCGAATTAAATCAAAATATAAGAGCGGAATTTCAGTATAATTATATTTTGAAAAATCTTTATATTTTAATGCGACGACACCATAATTTTTTTTTTTTACATTTTCGACGTAAATTTTGGTGTGTGCATTTTTGTTCAAGGGTTACGAAGATCTTATCAATTTATTTCGTTCGATTATATTCAAGTTAACCCTGGAGTTAGGGTTAACCTTCTGCTATGCACCAGGTCCTTAATAATCTGCTACAGGGTATAGGAAAAAATTTTACAATTTTCTTGAAACATACGAATGTGCGACTCAGGATATGGAGCTTTCTTAATTTATTCTAAGTTACGTGGGTACATTGTTTCATTAACTTTGATATCGATAATCTTTTTTATAGGGTTTTGAATGGAACAAATACAATCAAACTCATTACGACATGGACAATCCTCCTCCTAAGATTGTACAAGGATATAAGTTTAATGTAAGTTTCTTACATTTTAAAATAAAAATACCGGTAGTACCGTATCTTTACTGTTATTTTTTTTTTCCAGATCTTTTATCCTGATTTGATAAATAAAAATGATGACCCTAAATACAAGATAGTAAGTAAAAGAAATATTTTCAAGTAGGGTAACTACTTATAATTAAACCAATGTTCAATTTATTAAACAATACGGTACTTTTTTTTACAGATACCATGTGACGACAATAAGGATTTTGCCATTTTACGATTCCACGCTGGGCCACCGTATGAAGACATTGCATTTAAAATAGTTAATCGAGAATGGGAATTTTCGTACAAGAGAGGATTTAGATGCCAGTTTCAAAATAATATCTTCCAGTTATGGTTCCATTTTAAACGATACCGTTATCGCCGATAGTTTAGTTTGTACTGGAATATGTTACAGTACTGCAGTATTGCACGGCAAAACTTACCGGTACTTGTAATCGAAAGTTAATTGTTATTAACTGTAACTTATTACAGTACAATTTTACAGTAACTTTTTAATTGATTGATCGGCAAATAAAGCAATTGATCTTGCGTAAAATAACTTCATGTTGTATAAATTACTGTATTTAATCAGTCTACTCCGTAATAATTAATAAAAACTACTGTATTTATTTTATAATTTTTTTATATTGTTTCTTTATATAGCTATTTAGGCTTCTGATAAGAAATAATGGGTCCGATTCAGAAACATGCTAAGCGAAAAATGAGGAAAAATACAACACTAGTGCTAGCAAGAGCACATTAGTGCTAGCTTCATTTTCATATACACACGCACCAGGCCTGGAAATTTTAGAGCATTACTATAATTGCTTTTTCGCTTAGCACGTTTGTGAATCTGCTTCAATGTAGCTTATTAAAATTTTAAAAGCCAATTCATTTTAGCATGTAAAACCAAACGGTCCATCCCTCTGCGTCAAATTTCAGGCAATCTGTTGAAATGAGAGGTGTAATGATTGATCATATCTAATTTTTTTGGCCAGGGCCGCGGGCCAGGCATCAATTTCAGGCCTGAAACTGACTGTATTACCGGTATTTTTGTTTACTAAACAAGTATAACTTGTAGGCCCTACCCGTTATGAAAATAATACTCCGTATAAGAATCATGAATTATTAATATGACTGCATTTATGAAACGACTGCATTAATTTAATACCGTAATTATTATTTTTGATAAATTGCCGCTATATTTTTTATTATTCTAAAGAAAATATTATAAAAGTGAATAGCATTAACTTATTAATAAGTGACGCAACTCTACAATTTTTAATTTTATTTAAATTTAGATCGAGAAAGTTTTGCATAGCCTTACGGTATTATAATTAATACTGGCTACCTACAAATAATTTATAATCCATCTCCATCTGTAACATTTTACTTTATGACTATTAAAATAATACATTCATACAATTTCCGTAAAATAATAAAGCACCTGTAATTACGTCAGCTGACAGCGCACTGCACGTTCAGAAAAATAAAATAATTTAGAGATAAGTGGAAGTTTTGGCAAGCCAGTTTCCAAATACGTCACGATCAATGCGAGAAG
>JAQGBM010001565.1:0-10442 GCA_034698405.1 Symphylella vulgaris | reverse complement strand
AGACAGTATACACCTCCAGGGATACTGATTATTATTTTATTTCTAATATTTATTGGTAAATCTCGAACAAACTGATAGATATGAGTCATAAGATACGCCGGACTAACAAAATGGACCATCTCGCTAATATTATATGGTCGGATTGAAAGGAATGGTGACTGCTGCTGCTGCTGAGGTTGAACCAGACTGTACGTTTGAATACATCGTAAAGAACAAATGTCTAAATTGAATACGATTCCCTTTAACAATTTTACAATGTCAGAATGTATGTAAGAATAGATTTCGGCAAGGATTCTAGGATCATTTTCCATAAAGCAGACGTAAAATTGCATTTCTGAATCTTCGAATAGAGATTTTAGACCATCGAGAATAGCGAAATCTTTAAATAGAGTTGCAAATTCGATAATAAATACTGCAGATTTCTTTCCAAATTCAGCCATAATTTCAGTTTTCAAAGCATTCAAAAGTTCATTTTGTAAAATGGCTGTATCGTTTGAAAGAATCAATTCGTTCAGCCCCAACCCTTTCAACACGTAGCCTATATTTTCAAATGAATTCAATAGCTCCTTCAGAGTCTTGGTCAATCCCGTGAAATTATTGTAATTTAATGCCAGTGGAGTATACGTGTAATTTGCTGCCGGATTTGTCGGTTGACTTGGATCCTGATTCAAATTTACAAATAATTTATTTAAAACAATGGGTGGTGTTTTTGATTTGAAATAAATTTCCACATTTTCTGCTTCGAAATAATATGATGGTGGATCGGCTTGGAAAATTAAATTAGTAGTATCTCTACCATATTCACGGTCTTTCGGCATTTTCGCTATTGAATTATTAAACACCAACGGGTAGACTCCCGTACTGTAGGTATTTATCGCTGGATTATTTGTCGTGAGTTCGGTAGTACCGATATCAGCAGACGGAACTATTCTCAGTCGTGATAGAACCAGATTGGTTGGATATTTTCCATTAAATAGATTTTTCCATACTTCTACCGAATCCAACCCTTTCAAGACTTGATTTTTTGCTACAGTCATATATCTAATGTTTATCTTATCTCCGGCCGAATCGTAAAAGCACTCTTCGTCTACGAAGCAGAGAACTGGCTGGCAGCTCGTCTGGTCCAGAGTAATGTCTCTGAAATTGATTGGTTTCGTACATCCAATAATATTTGCTTTTAAATAATCAATTTTTCCTCGAAAGCCGACTTGTTGTCCATTCAGAGAATAATATAGCGTATTAATTGTACCCAATGCCAGCCGATATCCGGATTCTAGAGCCTGGAGAGAAGTGAGGATAAATTTCACGTCCAAATTGATGCTATTTGTTGGTAATAGTTTCAGATTTGTAGTCGATGTATTCATTCTATTTATTATGTCCAGGATACTTGTGATATTTTCATAAATAATCTTCAATTCATCCATGAAGCACGTCACACGTTCGTCTATGAAAATAATGTTACTATTCAGTTCCGTGAAATTTGTGCAAGATATGAAATATTCAGAATTTATGTCTACAAGATTATTTATGATATTCCCAATTAAACTCGTTTTCACGTATTTTGTTACGAGCTTGAAATAGGTAGCTAGCGTTGTCGGACTGGCATGTGCGTACCCAGATTCGAAACAAAATCTCATATGATTATAATATTCCAAGGCCGTTTCAATATCAAATCCCGATAGAGTAATTTTCAAAAGCGTCATTTTATAATTAATTTTTCTAAAATTCTCTTCGTAATCGAGTCCAATTGGATCGGCATCGAGAAGCGATGCATCGATTGAATGTAGCACGCCATTCATAGATTCTAATATAGTCTTGAATGCCGCAGCTTGATCCATAACATTCAAACTATTACTAGAGGGCATATTAATTTGTGACAATAATGCTATATTTTCATAAACATCATCAGTGAGTTTTTGATTAGTCCCTAACAAAGGCTGCATAAATGTTTTTAGAGTTTGATTCGACGTTGTCATTTTCCGTGTAAAGGCTCCTACATCTTTCACACCCATCGAATCGAGTAAAGCGGTGTTGTTTGTCTTTAGAGTCGAAATTTCAGTTTGTTTATTCTTAATAAATGGAGAAATTTCAGAAATGAGCGTTACATTATCAAGAAATGAAACTGCCGATGGTTTTTTATCCTTTAAATTTGGCTTAATTAAATCTAAAAAGGGTTGGATGGATGAATGAAGCGTCTTGTGAGATTTTGATAATGAAGTTTTAATTTCAGCAATATCTTTCGATACGCTACCATCAGCAGCAGCCGATTTCTTTAGATTCATGACGCTCATAATACTATCGGTCGGACCACTGATGCTACTCTGAATGGTGCCGACAACGCTAGCTAAATCGGAAGCGTTTTGTTTCAAATCAGTCCCAACTACATACTTGTCATCGAGTAATTTAATACTTTTTGATAAATCTACTTGTTTTATAGAATCGGTCAAGACCTCAATTTGCTTCGTAATTGTCTCGATATTTTCTTGCCATTCTTCAGAAGTTGATACAGGTGTTTCTGGTTTGATTCGATTTTGAATTTCAGTCAAAGAATTGAGAATTTCTTTTGATTTTTCAAGAAATTGTGCCTTTTCATCTCGTAAAGTTTCAATTTCCAATTTCAAAAGAGGTGCCATCTGTTTAACCAATTCTAAATTTCCCATAATATCGTTACTGGCTGTCGTATCTGGAGTCGGCAAATCTACGAGTCCGAGTAAAGAATCTGTATACTGCTTGATGGATTCCTTATTTCCATCGAGCCAGGTTTTAAATTTATCTATATAATTATTTATACTCGTTTTATAATCTTCAACATCAGAGGTGGAAGCAGTCTGTAGCAATTTTTCCTGACCAAATTCCATGAATACACTTTCAATTTGTGAACGAGTATTTCGAATAAAAGAAACAACTTGATCAATCTCATCTTTCAATGTAGTCATCCCGACATTGATTGCATCCAGTCCTTTATGGCTTCCCAAAGTGCTGTTGTCGTTTACAAGTTTTAATAAAATTTCCAATTCTTGAATGGTAGAATCGGTAGCAGTTTTGTACAAAGACAACTGGGTGTTGATTGACTCGAATATTACATCTACATCAGCAACCGAATTGATATCCGTTGACGTGCCAGATGCAGTTTTAAATTTTTCATTCGTATAAGTAATTAATTTAGATTTTTTCTCAATGATTGATTTGATATCTTCAACATCAGTCTTTACAACTTTGAGCATAGAAGAGGAATCCGACGCCGCCGGTGATATGGCTTCATTTTTCCCCGTAAGAAATTGTGTTTGCTCTAAAATTTCAAAAATGGCCATTTTCAATTCATCGGTAGCTGTAGAATTTAAAAGTGAATCCTGACAAGTTTTCAGCTTCTGTTCCAAGACTCTGTACATAGTTTTTTCATTTATTTGATCGTGTAATGCTACCAAGGTACTATGATCTTGTTGCTGAACTTTTCCTACTCCATTCGTAAATGCCGAGTGATGGAGAAATGAATTAATTTTATCAAAATTGAATAAAATTATAAGAAACGTGATAATAATTAAAACGAGATACATTTTCCTTTTTTTCTACCTTTTTCTTTTTATCGAGAGCTAGAGCTAGCCCAGTAATCTGTCGATGGTATGAATTAATGGCATACCCATACTTTTCAAGTGGTTAATAAATTGCGTATCTGAACTTCCATGTTTGGGAAGAGGAGGAGGAGGAGTTGGACTCGCAGTATTTGTCCCGACATCTGATTTTAATGATTTCAGTTCGAAATGAATAATAAAATATCCTAGACTTTGAGCCAGAAATGTAATTAGAAATATTACAGTTAAAATGTCCATCTTTTTTTTTCTAACTAACGTCTACGAGATCGGCTACGCCTCGAAGTCGATCGGGATCTTCTTCGACGACGTCTTGGCGATCTCGATCTACTTTTTCGTGTCCGCGAAGTTGATCGGGAACGGCTGCGACGACGACGCCTGTTACCACTAGCACCACAAGTACAAGATTTACTACGGCTTCTTCGACGTGGAGGCATGATTGGCTCGTTGCCTTTTTCTATACAACTAAAATTTCGCTACAGCTAACTATTCCATTTGGACATTTTGTTACGAGATAATAATACACGTTTCTCTGCAAGCCACAGAGTTGAACAATAAGATCATCAAATTGAACAACTTGATAAATTTCTTTATTTTTTGATGGCGACTCGACAATCTTGTGCAACCATTTCCTATTTATTCGAATTGATAATAAAACGTAAAGAAATTGATACTTGAATCCATTTATGCGAATAAAATTATTTTTAATTTCCCAATTTGGTGGATAGAGTGAATAGCGATCGATGAATGCTCTTAGGGTACTAGTCATTACAGCTCTCGCGTCAAGACTGAAAGGTTTTCAAATACGTGGACGAGATTACTTAAAATTTCGAAAAACGGTTCTTGTTGAGGAAGTTTAAGTTTAAGTTTATCAACCACTTTCAAGAGTAATTGAATAGTGTCTTTAACATCCTTTAAAGTTATTAAAGTAAAAACTTTTCTAGGTATTGTTGGGTCGAGCGTAAAATTTATATGATGTAGTTTCATGGCTTTGATAAATGCTTCTGACAATGGCTGCGATTCAACATTCTCGACCATATCGGAAGTTAATTTTAAATCCAATAAAGAAGAATAATACTTCTGCTTCTGCAGCTGATACATCTCCATCATCGTAGTCTCCATCGTAATGAATCAAGAGTAGAGAAATGGTACAGCTTTTATAATACAGCAAAGACCAAAAAAAAGATGAAATTATTTATCCTCGTCTTGTTAATACTCGGTGCAACAATTATTGTACTAAATTTCCAACAATATTCATATCATTCTTCATTTGCAAAAATATGGAGAAATGAAAATGGAAATGCTTTCGTGACTTTGAAAAATAATAAAGTTCAGCTTGAATTTGTCGTATTTGATGGAATAATTTACATCTATTCCAACCTTCCAACAAATGTAATAAATTTCAGATGCTCGGCCATCGATTCGGAACCCGTGCTGCGATTGAGTAGAAAAGATGGATTGACACGAACATGTTTTTCTAAATTAAATCACATTCGACAACTTTTTTCAACTGGCATCGAAGCGTATACGGTGAAAATACCGGATGAATCAAATAGTATTGGTTTAATTAATTATTTAGGGTGTCTCGATCGTAACTGGTCTCCAGAGTGTCTAGTCTATTCCTAGGTGGTTCCGCCGCCGACGCTTCGAGTAAATCGAAATAATATGTTCCACTATTTTTTATTGGCAATCCGCACGCGATACGACTAATATTATCGTCCAATGGAATTTTTTTATTTTCAACGGCTGAATTTACGATAATTTTATGGCTAGATTCAAAAAAGGCACTTCCAAAACAAGATTTCAATCTTAAAAGTCCGAATCGATTTAATCGTAACGGTGTCTTTCCACCAAATGCTTGGATGTTGGCTAGAAGAAAATAATTACAACCAGTCTGTCTCTCGAGATGCGAATAGACGCCCAAGAAATTCATATAGCTCGTAATACAGCCAAGATTCTTATGAATCAATTCCAAGGCACTAATCCCGTTCAAATCAAACTCGGGTCTTTGAATAATATAGGTGGCAATTGATTTTAACAGATTCTTTTGCTTAGGAATACAAACGACCGATTCAAAACCATTGTACAGTTTAATTTCATTTTTTGGTTTTGAAATGTTTATAAAATTATGAAGATTAAGAAAACTCTTTTCGTCGTACGATTGTGGCAGCTCGCCTTTTTCAGCGCTCGAAATGTGATGAAGAGAGGATAGATATTCTTGGGTATCGTCTTTCGTAAAGTATATTGATGATAGGATCCCAATATTACTTCCCGGTTCCAATTTAGCCATTTGTCGAGCTGCGTGCAGTTTACGGACAATTTCCTGTTGCCTATCGTCGGGCATATTTAGAAATAAGCGTATCGCCTCTTTTGATGGGACCATTGATTGGAATTCAGCTTTCTGTATTCCCAATATTTTGCAAACTCTATTTTCCATGGCTAGGTAGGCGGAGAGAGAGCTGAATCTGAAACGTCTTTATATATGCAACCAACTCAGTCTTCCCCGTCTTCTTTAATCATCAACTTTTCCAAAAGGAGCGGTCTGACTCTATCGATATAGTCTGGCATTGTTAGAGCCGGTTTCAAAAGTGACAGTGAAACTAGATTGTGCAGATAGTACATTAAACTTTCTAAATGAACCGTGTAACTTGAATCAATCGGTACGTTCGATTCTTTACAAGACCGTACAGCTTTGATTAGATTAAGCAGAGCCGTATCCAAATCACGAGGAAGATTATTATTATTTGTATGATATGCACACAATGGGCACGGTAGAAAGTGAGCCAGTTTTAGAAAGAGCATACTGAAGCCATAGCCAGTAAAGAAAATGTCTACTAGACTCTCCATTTTCATCAACTTTCTCGGGAGTAGAATCGAAATAGAATGGAGAAAAAGCCACATAAATATGCCCCATCCTTCCTGACCAATTTTAGAGAGTGGTTCAGTGGCATTGCCTTTTTGTACTTGGAAAAATAGATTATCATCTGGTTTCAAGTTGCATCTGTTTAGAAGCAATGATATATCCAAGCAGGAATCAATGAAGGCATTCTTTTCAGATTGCTCCAATGGTTTTTGGGACTGTTGCACTTTTGCCATTTGGTTCAAACTTTTATTAATAAATTCAATTTTTTCTCTTAAATCCATTCGGCAGTATTCTAAATCGTAAAATAAAACTTCAACACACTGAATGAATCTGGCAAATAATTGAATGCCACCTTCGTCATACAGTCTGTTTAATTTTTTATATTTTGTAAGAAACTCGCGGAATATTATCCCAACTGCCGTGGCAATCAATTCGTCTTTGGTTACATATTTTAAAGGTGATTCATAGACTGTATTTATCCTCATTCTTTTTCTCTTTTCTTTTAAACTCGGGACACGCAAAAATAATTCGCCGTTTGCAATAGGGACAGACGCTCGGATCTAGTTTACAGAGACACGAAAGACAGATACTATGCAAGCATGGAATAAAATATACGTGATGAGCAATATTTAAACAAATGTTGCATTCGCTACAGTTAATTTTAGATTGGTTGAGTTCAACAATAGTAGCCAGACATTTTTCAAAGCGAATAGAATGAGAAATGTTGGATCTATGACAATATTCACATTGTGCTGCTGCATCCCCTGATTCTTTTAAAAGTCGCAATTTAAAAATTTCATTCAAAGGAAATAGCTTCCTGTAAATCTGAATTCCAAACTCTTCTTCTTCTTGCATTTTTAAAGTAAAACTATGGCTAGTATTGAAAGAAGTTTTTTCACAAAGAAATCCTTGAAAGACTGCAGAGAATAATTATAAAATGTATAATGTATGATGAAGTATAATACCGAGTATAGGATATTATTCAACATCTTTTTTTTGATTCGGTAAATTAAAAGTATGGCTCCATTCGTCTCTCAACATCCCGAGATTCTAAGCATTACCTTTCTCGTATCAAAGTTTAAAAATTATGAATTTATCTTTAGCGGATTAATTAGCGTCTACGAAGACTTTATAAAAAAATATAAAGACTGGGTGAATGGTGTCATGACTACATTAAACAACCTTTCCTCGAAATACAAGGAAATGATTACGGTTAAAAAAATTCCAAGAATAAAGCAGCTGTATTGCGAGTGGGTCGTTGTCGACATATTGGAATTCTATCAAACTCGATGCAGAAACTACATCATCATTTGTGAGATTTTTATTTTAAACTTGAAATCATTTCTAAAAAGTTACCAAGAATGGAATAGTTATATATTCAAGTTGTACTACGACTTGCCCGATTTAATTCAAAAGTATAACAATGCAGTCTTAATCTGCCCATCGTTCTTAAAAGGAATTTTGGATTACATGACTCTGGTTGAAGAGCCACCTCTTGAAAAGTCATCTCTTGAAAATCCACAGCCTGGGACGTCTGGTACTGCTGCACAGCTGGCTGCTGCTGCTAAAGCAACGAAAGGTTCAAAACGAAAATAATTTGAATAAAGGAAGGAAAAACGTTTATTAAGCTCGGCCTCCTTTCACTACAACGAGATGCGATGAAAATAAAAAACATTTTCTGGCAGCAATGCGTTGTGATGAAGGAAGAGAGGAGTTTATTGTACTTGACCTTCATTCAGCATCACACAACGCGAGACGAAGAAGAAGATCTCACTCGTGATGGAAAACGTTTTGAATAAGCCAACAGAGATCTCACATTTTCTATTCCATCGTTCTCTCTCTCTTTGAAAAGTATCACAGGCGAATGAAAAAAAAATCATTGCTCGTAATGTTTCACGCTTGAGGAGTTTATTGAACTTGGCCTTCATTCAGCAGCATACAACGCGAGACGAAGAAGAAGATCTCACTCGTGAAGGAAAACGTTTTGAAGAAGCCAACATAAATCTTACATTTTCTATTCCATCTCTATCTCTCTTTTAAGAAAAAAAAATGTCCCAGGCTATCGAAAAAAAGTTCATTGCTCTTAACCATGGCTCAGTTTTGAAAAGAGAAAAAAGGTTTTAAAGAAACTATGAAGATTATTAAAATAATTTTACGATACTACATCTATAAACATTTGGTGAAGAATCAATGCTCGCAATTCAAGGATTTTCTAAAGTTATTAACTGAATGGAAAGAAAAGTTTTCAAAAACGTTTCTTGATTTTTATAAAAATGTCTGCGATAAATATATAGCTTCGTGTAAAAACGATTCAAACTCTACCGAGTGTGCCTCAAACGTCAATCTTCCCTTTTTTATTCTTCAAGTCTATATTAATCAGAAAGCCCAAGAACTAGTATGGAATGAATACGTAATCAAAGTAAAAGAGTACATTTTAAATTTGGATTATTATCTCGCTCGTTTCCTCGAATGGGAAGAGTGCCTAAAATTATTTATAAATAATACATATTTGCAATTTTATTCGAAGCAAAATAAAAATTGTCAACTTCCAACAGTTATGGCTAGACTAGCAGAGAGTTTTTATCCTCCGGAGAAAAAAAAAAGGAAAAAATGAAAAATTTTATAATTATTTGTATTTTATTGACCGCAATCTATTATTTCAAATATTATATTTATTTTTTCCTCAATAAAGAAAAATATATATTATTACTTTCGTTTAAATATAATCTTCCGCATAGCGTAATTGATTGTCTGGTTGGAACCGCCAGCAAGAAGCTCTTTGAAAGGATATTGTTTGGTACCAGCAGCAGCAAAGAAGCCGGCGGAGAAGGCGATGATGATCAAGAATTGATCGACACTTTAAAAACATGTTCTCCTTCAAGAGATGCTCACTGAAATTTCTTCCAGTGACAATCTCAATGCAGGATCTGGCTGTAGGCTATGGAAAATGATATACTTTAAGTTTTTCGATAGAGATAGAAATTTTATTTGCTTGTTGATGTTTTGATGAGGATTAAATACAATTCCTGTTGCAAGATAAAATAGAAATGTTCCAATATCCCAAGTAATAGTACTTTCCCATTCGGGGTACATTTTTCTCGAGTCCCAGAAATCAAGCAGTATAATTTTATTATCTCGTCCTAAAAGAACATGGTTGGCTTTTAGATTCATATAGGCGATACCTTTTAAAGAGCAAGATTTTAGGATATCAATCAATTGTCTTAAAATCAGTAGTATTAAAGATTCTGAAAGTGGACACTTGTCTAGCTCTACAAATTGTTTCAAATCGATCGAGTTTGGATAGAATTCCAGTTCGAAAATGAGCTCAGTAGAGTTATTATTATAACTTAATAATTTTACTACTCCATCCGTATCTCCTAATTTTTCCAAGGCATAAAATTCAAACGGGACGTAATCTTTATCTTCCTTGATCCAAGTTAATCTGTCTGCACGTAATTTTTTTCTCTTGATAATTTTAAGAATAACGTTTGCGCCCGATTCATTATTAATACCGATAAATATTTTATTTCCAGTTGATTTGCTTTTGTAGAGTAACGATACTCGCTCTGGCGCCGCTACTGTCTCTGTGGTCGTAGTCATGGCTGCTCGGAAATGATAAAAAATATATAGCTAAACAACTTTTATAGTCGAGGGAATTAAAATTCTAAATTATCTATATTTGGTGGTTTTAAAATTGCAGGAGGAAGTGTAGGAGGTGTTTTCGAAAGTAGAAATTTTTCAATTTCATCCATAAATTCCTGAACAGTTTTATCAGCAGGAACTGGAGCAGCACCAGCAACCTGTTCTTGTTGCAATGAAGTTGTAGTCATATTTAAATTTCTGAGAAGTGGTTCGATGTTATATTTCGGTGGTGGATCAATTGTCTTTGGTGGTTGAGGAGGTTTATTGGCTTTAATAAAGTCAATTATTTGCGCATAAAACGACTCGAGTAAGATTGTAATTCCAGCATTAATTTCGGCAGTTTTAGGATT
>JAQGBM010001564.1:0-10444 GCA_034698405.1 Symphylella vulgaris | reverse complement strand
ATACCGGATAAACTTTTAAGAAAAGAATCTACGAGTAACAAAAATATTATAGCCCCCCCCCCACTTTACATTGAAGTTGAATGTAAGTTGGATAGCATAGAAAGATACAGATAGAAGTTGGAGACTGGAGATAGAGTTGGAGTATGCTATGAATACATCATTCTGTAGTCTGTATACTAGGGATGCATCGAATACTGATTTTGTCGAATACCGAATAATTTACCGAATAGTCTTACAGCCGAATACCGAATATTAACCTATAGTAGACAATGACATCATAAAAACCGAATACTGCCGAATACCGAATTCCGAATAGTCAACTGCCATATTTTAAAAATGTTTATTGCTATGCCATATTTTAAAAATAATTATTGCTACGCATACTAAAATTAGCAAAAAATTTTAATTATATAATATTGGCCATATTATATACGCGTATACAATTTTTTACTAATATGGAACTGATGGAACGAAGGGCATAGTTTTAGTTTCCTACAGTATGTGCAAGGTATTCGGTATTCGGCTGAAAATAGGGAAATATTCGGCCGAATACCGAATATGTCTACGCGGCTGGAGCATTGGGCTGGAGTTAATATTCGGCCGAATACCAAATACCTAATAATAAATTTATGGCCGAATACCGAATAGCTACCGAATATTCGGTGCATCCCTACTGTATTATATACTATTTACCTGTATCATATACTTTTTTAATTTAATTTTATATAACTTAGCCTACGGGGTATTAGATTAAATTCATCCCAAAGATAAGAAATATTTCGTATAATCTTCCGAAATATCGCATTGTGAAATTTTTGAACGTACAATTATACTAGCTTACGGGTATATTCAGTAGGTTTGTCCCTGGGTTTGTCCATACAGATAAAATATTATAGTTTCAATCACGGTTTCCCATTTTATGAAGCCTAAAAAATAACATGCCTCTAGGCTATTGAACAAATTTGATATTTATTTCGGTCGGTTCTGTTTTGTGCAAAGTAAGTTAGCTGTAAATTCTACGGTTTTAGGCATATCTTGTTAGTTAGGCCTATCCCTTTTCTGCTTTTTTAAAAGATAACTAATTAGTTTTAAATTATTTTTGGATCTTCGAGCCAAAAAAAAAAAAAAAGATAAATACTCGTGTAACTTATAATAGGCATATCGTTAGGTATCCCTTTTCTATATTTGATAACTTTAGCTTTAAATTATTTTTAGATCTTGAATAATTTTGAATGAATACATTTGAATTCATTTCTACCTTTTCAGTATATCTAACTAAATCAGTCAAAAGTTATTAAAAATACTTGTTTTGGGATGCAATCATTTTTCGATTTTATCAAAAAGACCCAGCCTAATAAGTTACTCGACATACTAACGGAACTAACGGATCCAGAAAAAATTTGAGGGAGCCGTAGGCTAATTTTTTCCCCACAAATTTTGAACATATGAGGTCTGGGGGACGGCAGCCCTTTTTTTCGAAATTCTTGTCAAATTCGTGAATTTTAAGCCAAAATGACTTACGGGGGTGAAACCCCCGCAAAATGTAAGTCTGATAAAAGAAAAGTTATATCAGTAAAAAAAAGTACGGTAACTTTATTTTGCTAAGTTATTGGATCGAGGGGCCGGCCGCCAGGCAGCCAGGCTCCTCCCTCTAAATCCGCCACTTACTAACCGTGAACCTCTGTACTATAGCCTACTTACTAATACAGAATTAATATGTTACTCGTAGGCTACGGTATATAAACAAAGCTTCTTTATTTCTATCATTCTAACTTAGGTTAAAATATCTAAATTATGGCAATATTTTTCAATTTTTTTTTTCGAATTTGGCCAACTAGGACCACGTTAAACAACTACAGCTCTTGAGAAGATCCTTAATAGGATATTTTCTCCATGCAGTAGTTATTTGAAATTACTTTCGGGGAATTGGCAAGCCAATTCAGAGCCAAGACTAGGATTGTAAGTCCCAGAATGCTAGTATTCGTCCGCAAACACCTGAACCACAGGACAGAAGTCCTAAGAACGCAGAGGAAGCGGGGGTACAGGTGTGGGGAATGGGCCTGACGATATGGTCGTGGAACAGGTCACCCATCCTAACGCTGACCACACCCGACGGAGCTTGACTTTCATCAACAGTTGGGAGACCAAACCCCAATGCCACTCCGCCGGTTTTTGTTTGTTTATATTTCATTGTTTTTTTTTGTTTGTTTGTTTATATTTCATTGTTTTTTTTTTTTTGTATTATAAATGTACTATTTCATGTCCACTAAGGACACTTTGTATTGTATCCGCATAAAAAGCTAATTAGGCTATATGGGTCTTTGTATTCTTTTGAGTTGAATTGAATTGAATGTTCTGGCAAAGGCCATTTCTTGTCTAAGGGTGGCGCCCAGGTGTATTAGTGGATCTTAGGCTATTAATTATTACGTACGTCATGATTCATGACATCATAATTATAATCCGTTCTTGACTCATGAAGGGATTATAATTATGATTTCTCTACAATCTAGACGTAATATAACTGTACTGTTCATCATCCTTGATGCGCAACAAGTGTTAGCCTCAATTTTGTTTTAAAATTAAATGAAACAATTTATACCCTTCTAGTTGGACACAAAAACTATAATTCCTGAGGCCGACTCCGAGCCTTCAACTTCCTCGGCTGTAAACCGTGCAGACGAAGGGATCAAAATCATGTACACTAACATTAACATGATTATGAATAAGATTGGAGAATTTCGAACCCAGCTTTCTGGTCAGAAACCGGATATTTGTCTATTGACGGAAACCTTTCTATCAGGGAATAATCTGGATCAAGCCCCTAATTTTCGTGGATATCAACATATTCATAAGGGCAGAAGTGCTAGAAGGTTAGGTGGAGGAATACTCTGTTATTATAAAAATGTCGAGATTTCCCTCATAGAGTATACAATTTCTGAAAAAGAAGAATGGGAAATTTTATCCTTAAGTGCTAAGAAGGGGAATTACTCTTTTGGAATCGAAGTATGTTATAAGCCACCAAAACTTAAGGTTGAGGAACAAGACAAATTTTGTAATGCGCTCAAGGAAAGGTGCAATAAGTATCAACATGGTCCCTTTATAGTGGTGGGAGATTTTAATTTTCAGAAAATCGATTGGAATAACACCGATCATACAGGTAAAAAGAGCATTGAGGGCCGTTTTTTGAGCCTTCTCGATGAATTGGCACTTACTCAGAAAGTAATGGAACCAACTAGAGGAACTAGTATCCTTGATTTGGTTTTGACGAATGAAGAAGTAGTTATATCGGATATTACACGGATGCACCCAATTCGTGGTAGTGACCATGATGTGTTGATTTGGAACATCCTACCACCAGTTGATTCAAACCCATCAGAAAACTGAAATAAACTGAAGTTCGAACCACCAGTTGACACAAATAATAATAGCCTATTGGTATATTCATCTGGATGAATCGCTTTTGAAGAGAAAAAGAATTTCGGTGTGCAGGAAGAGGATCAATCTACCACCCCTTCTGGGGTGTCGAGGAAACTTTCGAGTTGTGGAAACCAAAGAAGCTTAGGATCATTGCACAACTCGAAAGTTACCTCTTCGTTAATTCTATTTGAGTAAGGTTCCACTTGAAAAATTTTGAACTTTCATTAAAATTAGGATTAGGTACTCACACCCTGCTCGAACAACTCTGGGAGAATTTTACGAAGCAATCACGGTTTAATGTTAGAATGCCCCAGCACTGACGTTAGGAAATTCAATTTTTCGTACCAAGACAATGGAATATGCTTCCCGATAATAATTTTAACTCGTGGACTATTAATAATTTTAAAAACTTTATTGACTCTTATATTTTATGTGAGGATGCTTAACATATTTTTACTTAGATTTTATATTTGAATAAATGAATAATTTGTATTTTATATGATTTTAATCAAGCACATTTTAAAATTTATGGTACAGGCCTTTATGGGCCATAACCTTTTGGTTTAAATAAATAAATGCACCATTTAATTTTTGTATGTATCACGAGCACTAATAAAGCTGCATGCTTTTATACCTACAGTAGGCCTAAACCATAGGGCATATAGGGGGCGGTAATTTAATAAGTAGGCTACAGCTGGGGGGGGGGGGGGAGCAATTCGAAGCGGCCGTCTAGGAAGGAAAAAGCTAAATATGTCCCTAATACAGACGTAACTTAATTTGATTATCGTAACTGGCTGATAAGTCCTCATGTAAATATGTACAGCTGTTGTCGCATAATTGTTAATAAAGAGAAGTTTTTAGTTGCTCTCGTAATTTAACTACTTATATTATTATTATTTATTAACAAAAATAAATTTACAAAATCGCATAGAGATAAGATAAAAAAAAATCGTACATAAAATATTAGACCTACAAGTTCTATATAAATAAAATATTACGTTTAAGTTTATATCATCACAAACAGTGGCGGATCCAGAAAATATTTTTTGAGGGGGGCCGAAATTTTTTTTGCACAAATTTGGAATGTATCGCTCCACAGCAGCCTCAGGCGAAAATTTTTTCCAATTTTAAGTCAAATTTCGAGAATTTTAATTCAAATTTAACATACTTCTGTTAAGAATATGTCAGACAAGGTTTAGCCCGTGCCCGCAGGGCACATATCAATATAATAGTTTTGGTATTCGTTTGTGGTTTGTACTTTTTTTAAACTGAAAATGCTTTGCATATAGGCCTATATGTTTTTTTTCCCTGTTATAAATGCTTGAAAGCGGGAAATAGTTATTAGGACCTAAAGTGTCCATTCCGCTATATACTGAACCAATTGAATAACAAAATTACCCGTTTACTACCCCGTAAAATACTGGTTATTAATTGAGCCCCGTTTTCTACCCCGTAAAATACGGGTATTAATTGAGCCCCGTTTTCTATCCCCGTAAAATACGGGTTGTTAATTCAGCCCCGTTTTCTACCCCGTAAAATACGGGTTATTAATCGAGCCCGTTTTCTAGCCCGTAAAATATACGGGTTATTAATTGAGCCCCTTTATCTATACCCCGTAAAATACGGGTTATTAATCGAGCCCCGTTTTCTACCTCGTAAACTACGGTTCACTCTGGAGGAATCCTCCTGGGACTAAAAGTTTAAATTTTATGAATCACACCGCTTACTTGACCCCTTAGGAGTCTATGTTTCAAATTTCAAGTCAATCGGTCAAGCCGTTTAACCTGGAGGTCGGTGAACATAGAGATATAGTCTCCCGGTCACCCGTCCGGTCCCGGTCCCCCGTCCAGTCCCGGTCCCGGTCCCCCGTCCACACCGATTACTTGACCCCTCAGGAGTCTATGTTTCAAATTTCAAGCCAATCGGTTAAGCCGTTTAACCTGGAGGTCGGTGAACATAGAGATATAGTCTCCAGGTCACCCGTCCGGTCCCGGTCCCCCGTCCAGTCCCGGTCCCGGTCCCCCATTCACACCGATTACTTGACCCCTCAGGAGTCGATGTTTCAAATTTCAAGTCAATCGGTCAAGCCGTTTAACCTGTAGGTCGGTAACCTAGAGAAACAGAAACCCAAAACTATTATAATGATGTTTATCGTATCTGGCCCAGGGGCGGAGATGGCCCCTGGATGTCAAAGCCAGTATAAATACTAAATAGGGGGATCCCAGCAGGTGTGACCTAAACGGCGAGTTATTTATATCACACTTTCCCCCTTTCCTATTGTCCTGTTTATGGAGGAAAAAATGTAACTGAAAGAGCGATCAGTTTAAAAATAAATGTGCGTTGTGTTTGAATTTGCCGCCTTTTTTTCAAAATCATTTCAGGGGTCCCCCTTTGGAGATTTCCACCGGATGAAAACTTTTTCTCACACATTTTTCTGTGATAAACACTTTTGCAATTGACATTTTTATTGTATCTGGTCCAGGGGCAGAGATGGCCCCTGGATGTACCCCTGAAAATAAGCCAGGGGCGCTAAAAGGGGCACTCACCGATTACTTGACCCCTCAGGAGTCTACGTTTCAAATTTCAAGCCAATCGGTTAAGCCGTTTGACCTGTAGGTCGGTGAACACAGACATATAGAAAGCCAAAACTATTATAATGATTATGATTATCTCGTAATCGCAAGAGTCTTGAGGAGGTCAAGTTTGAATCATAGCATTTCCCAATTTTTGTGTGTTAGAATAAGGTGATCTGGTAATTTTTTAGGTAATTTGCGCATCCCCCCGCTCGCTAGGCTAGGATGAAGTGATCGCAATTTGCAAATATGTAAAATACTTCATGGCAGCTTTTAAATCCATAAATAACTTGGTTTAAAAATAGCAGAATGTCTGAAATTTCTACGTACGTATTAGTTACAAAATACGTCAACTTGGGTCGCTTGCTATTTTCCTGCTTTTCGGCAGGTTATCTGTAAGATTACGATAGTTTGCCTCTAACTCCTATACGGCACTAAAAGTAGAAATATTCAGATAACCCTGACGAAAGCTGGATATGGCAAGCGACCCAAGTTGACCTAATAAGTTAGGTTATTTTGTACATTGAAGGAGTCATACGTACACAATCATACCCTATATTCGCCCCTATTCGCTGTGATTGATTGATCAACGATTAGCTGCAAAAAAAAACTTGCACTTGAGATTTTTACTTAAAATCTTAGAACCCAAATATTTTAGAAAAGTACATAATATTTACTAAACTTTAGTTTATAGTTCTTTAAAAATTAGGTAATTGGGGGCCCATGAGATCGGGTGTTCAAGTCGTGTTATTTTCTATATTATTGATGTTCCGGCCGTAATTGTTTCGATTAGGTTAGGTTAGAATATGGGGAAGTACGTCGGAAAAGAGAGTTGATAAAACAAAAAAAAATCCAGACCGTTGTTCTGCTTGGAGAGGTAAGTTGAACAGAGAAGTCATCCGAGTGGAAACCGTTATATCTCTGAGCTCCTTTTCTAGCAGCTCTTTATAATGAGCGGTTCTTATATATGTTTTTATTTTCATTTTTATATCATAAATTATTACAGTTTTTTTTCCCCACTTTAATATATTGATAATTTTTTTTTATTCCATAAAAAAAAAACTTATTAAGCGTGAAAAATAATATGTTATTTTGTCTTTTATAGATTTTTATTTCTGATAATATTATATTTTAAATATATCGAGTTTGATGAACCCAAAAAAAAAATATCTCAGTTTTTTATCACAAATATCGTATTACAGGTAGGCTATATAATTTTAGTCCAAAAAACAGCTTAAATCTGGACCCAGAAAGTCCATATCAATTTTAATCTATCACTTTGAAAGTTAAATCTAAAAACTATTAGATAAGGTTTAATTTAAGTATAGCCTGATATATGGACATTATCAAATTCAAAAATAGTTTATATAACTTTTATTAAAACTTAAATAATATTTAGTTTAGTAGTCATTTCTTATTTTCATTATTTGTTTTTAACCAGTTGTTAATTTTTTTAAAAATAATAAGCGTATTTTACACTTTTGAGTAAAAGCAACCCCACAAAGAGGCGTTTTAGTACCTATATCCAAACTGCAAAGGCGCGGTTTCGGGATGCCAAAATTGTAAAGAAGCATATTTTATTTTTAAAAATAATTAATAACTCGATTAAAATAATTATTTTTAAGAAAATAAAAAGTGGAAATTACTAATTTAAAATAAACATCTTTTAAGTTTTAATATGTAAGTTAAATACAAAAAATTTAGAGGTGCTAGGCCTACGACTTAAATTTTTTTTTTTTATCACCGGTAATTTTTTAACGAAAAAAAAAAAAAAAACACTTTTAGTTATTTTTAAAATACTGGTAAATTAATATAGTTTAAAAATAGCTATGATAAAGGCTGCAGTTTCAAGGATACGATTAAACTGACAAGTAATTATTCGTCAATAAAAATGTTTATTGTTCTACTAAATTAAAATTAACAAATCCCCCATATTTAGGTTAAAATAATAATTTTTCCCTTGGAAAATAATTACTAAAAAGTTTTTACGGTACCGTATAAAGTCGTAAATAAATTTTAAACACGAAAAAACTTGTTACCCTTTGATTTGAGTGACTCAAGTAGTAAAAACGTTTTAGGGATTAAATCTGAATCATGTGATGATAGATAGCGTGAAAAGAAAATAGGGCCTAGTGTATAATACCCTTTTTTTATCATCCCGGGTAACCAAGTTACAGAAAAATACCCACGGTGTGATCACTGTATAACTGATTCGAACAGACTAACTTATATAGCAAAAAGATGAACATGATAACTGCATAATTTAAATTTAATAACAAAATAATGTGTTTGGCCTGTGTATTAGGTAAGAGTCGTTTTAAAGATTAATAGCAAAATGTTTAGCGTCCTTATACCATTGTTAAATATGTTTTATACAATGTTTAATATTTATGTTATACCGTATAAACAATGTTAAAACATAGTTTTTCATGAAAAAAAAAAATTTGAAGAGCAAGCTAAATTAGACTTATACCAAAAAACCTAATAAGTTCTATCAAAATAGGTTATAAACCTGTAAAATAATACTTTGTTTACATAATTTTAATGTTTATAATCTCTTTCTTTTTTTATTACAGTTAACTTGACGGGTTTAGGCAAAGTAGATGCGTCCAACTTTGAGCTTTTGAAGGTTCTTGGTACTGGAGGTAAGTGTTGATCATATTATTTTTAAAAATAGCTGTACATACACTTCTTATTCAAAGATTATGTAATCTGTTTTTCCACGTATATAATAATAATTTATGCTGTACTTAGTTGATGGTTCAATAGTCTCTTATCGTGTTATTCTCTCAATACTAAACCGTTATAAATATTGCAGTGTTATAAAAATAGGCCTATATTGGCCTATATTATTATACACTCTTTGCCTATTTGGTAAATATTATTTGTTTTCATGAACTGCATAATATTTTTAGCAGCCTATGTAGTTAAATAACAATAATATTATTTCTCGAATCTCTTAACAGCTCTAGAAAAGCAATCTTGTTTTATAAATATTAACATTTTGTTTTTAAAACTTAAAGGAACACTGTTCAAAACAAAGGGATTGTGGCATTATCACCCCCCCCCCCCCCCTCCAACTTGTCAGAGACTCCCAGAGACCAAAAAATTTAAAATATCTGCGGCCCCCTCAAAAACTTGGTTGAAATAATAAATATAATTTTTTTTTTTGAAATGAAAATGCTTTTTATCCGATAGAAAAATATTAATCCGTTCCTGAATTGCAAACTTAGTGCCAAATTTTTGTCATCACCCCTTAATTATTGGAGGGGGGCTCACATATCCCCATTATAGCCTACATGACATAGGAGGGTCGCCGGAATAGCCCCGAACGACTTCAACTTCGAACGGAAAAAAATTCAACAATTTTAATAACTTCGAACAGGTAATTTCGAAACAAATTCGATAAAAATCGAATAAATTCCGACACAGAATAGCCTAGTCGGAATTTATTCGGTTTTTATCGAATTTGTTTCGAAATTACCCGTTCGAAGTAAAAATTGTTGAATTTTCTCCGTTCGAACTATAAAGTTTTTTTCGGAGCTATTCCGGCGACCCATGACACAGGAGACCCGATTCATCTGAAACGGGACCCAATTTAGTTGAAATGCCCCCGGCCCCCTCCACTCGCGACACGACTACGAAAACAACAAGTACTTCATTAACCCCTTAAACTTTCTCAACACTGAATAGTGTATGTTTAAAAAAAAATGTGTTCACAGCAGCTCAACTACTATAGCTGCATTGTACGTACAGTATGGGAACCCCATTGTGAGTTACTGGTAGCGTAACCTTTAAAATAACACGAATAATATAACAGTTATATTATCTTGTGAGCACTAAATTCTCAGACTTGACTATTTTCATTATTATAAAACATTTTTTCTAAGACCCTGTTGAACATGATATTTTCTTTATAACATTATTTTATCAAGTGGGATAGATTAATTATTTATTTATAACGGATTATAGTGTGGATTTTTATGTGCCGTCGACGGTTAAGTGGATATTTAACGCTCTCATTCGCCAGCCACAGATCGAATATTCAGGGTATTGAAACTTTGTTTCAATGGTGGAAATTAATTTTAAGTTATATAATTAAATCACAAAATTTAATATACTTGAAAAATAAAATGGCTACTCCCTGTCAATAGCAAAACTATAATGGTAAATTTAATCAACATGAACATTCCTGGGGGAAAATTCACGTCCAATATTCCAAGCGAAATCTAAGCAAAAAAAAAAAAGCTAAATATTTAGTGTGTTGTTATTTTGCTTTAAGACGGGATGAAACTCATATAATTATAACGAATTTTTTGTTTTTCTTAAATTTCACTGCATTAAAACGACCAAAAAATTCAAAAACAAAGCCCATAGGTTGTTCATACACATAATAGTTACCTATTGATGAAGGATTCATTATTCTAATGCACTTATAGTATTTGCAAAACTGT
>JAQGBM010001563.1:0-10448 GCA_034698405.1 Symphylella vulgaris | reverse complement strand
TTGGGACCATTCCGGGAAATTCCATTCACATTCCGAATAGCTTTAGAATAAATCCTACAAAATCCAAACTTTCACTTACTTAATGACCAAACACCAACACGCCTTGACCCATACCCCGATTCGACCAGGGATCACATCCTAGACCTTGCCTTATGCAACTCCCCCTTTGTACAGCACCTAATCACTTTCTACGTTGCAAACGACCTCATTGGAGATCATCTCCCCATCGTCGTCCAAACCTCAATTAATGATCCCGCACCCCCTCAGGCATATAGGGACTTCGATAAAGCTGACCCCGAGCTCTATGCCTGTACTCTACAGAACCTGATCACCCCCCACCCCCACCGTAAATGCAACGATCAGTTGGCTTCCTATATATTGGCTTCCGTCAATAGCTTCGTCATTCTTGACGAAGCTTTCATACCCTATGGAGTAATTGAACATGCAGAAAGAGCCAAAATGACAGAACAAGTGGCGGGCCAGATGATGGAAACAGTTTCGAATGACATAACAATAAGAATCAAACTGAACTCTGGGGTCGATCCAAGAGACATCCCGTTAAAAATGAAGTTTTGGCTCCTACAAATGAAACTGTCGCTTCATTTAATGATGAACTAATGAAAAGATTCCAAGCAGAAGGTTGTTTATAAGTCTGTTGATTCTGTAACCAAAGTCGATGACGTTGTCAATTACCCCGTCGAATTTTTAAATTCTCTAAACCCACCTGGCATGCCGAATCACAAATTGACCTTAAAAGTTGTCACACCTGTTATTCTTAAATGTGAGCGCGAGATAAAAAGCAAAACCTATAGGCAAAAGCGCTAGTTAGTTTGTTTCACTGTTTGGCGCAAATCAGGGGTTATACATACAGCAATGGAAGTTGCCTTAGTGCTACAAAATCTTATTTAACATTAATATTTTATTTTAGTCATGAAGTGGACTCAAAACAGGAATGGAGAAGATGCACCGCGTAAGAAGACCGAATCTTGGTACATGATGAAGCATTACACTTGCAATGCAGTCATTCGACCACGAGGGAACTGTGTACGCAGAGTAAATTGGTGACAGCTTCGTAATTGACGACAACAAATTTCTCATTTTGTCCAACTCCGATACCATGGAATCTGCGCTTTCAAAATTAGACGAGGAAGATGATAAACAGTTAATAAGTATTTTGAAGAAAGGCTTTCAAAACCAGACATGTGCACAGAAACTCCAGATGCTTTTGCATGTAAAACCGCATAACTGGTACTCTCGGGTCCACTACAAGCCCTTTTGCATGTCCAAAAGACCGCCCTCTTCCACGTGGCACCTGGCCCAGCAGCCTCCTCAACAGTACAGACGACGTAGTGTAACTGGGTATTTGCTCTACCGGTCATGGTACAATACCACGTATGGACCTTTTTCTGGCGGTGGCGTCATGCTAACAAGATTGGCAAGCATTGCCTGGAGAACAGTGGGAGATGGTGAAAAACAGCAGTACAAAGTCGATGCTGCTAATTACAATTTCAGACATGGCCTGTATTGACTCAGTTGACCGAACCAAAGATGGATGTTACAGCCTTTCAAATATTCAGACTTGGTATTCAATTTTTCGGTATCCACAATAAACGGTAGAATGTTTAAAACTAAACCATTGCTTTTCTACTTTTCCGGCTGGTCCCTTACGGATATTTCCTTACAGGATGAATTAACATCCGACCGTTTCAAGAAAAACGTTTCGTACTTTTTAAACGGACAGGATGAAATCCCCTTAACGTACAGTTCCAGAGTATTAAAAAATGGACACAAGCAATCAACAAACCAAGGCAAAGCATACTGATAAAGGATACACCAACATTTTTTACCCACCCAGAACAGCTAATAAATACTGTTACGTTAAAAGGAGGATTCAAAGCCTACACGGAACATCCAAATGCAATCAAAATCCTAGCAAACCCAGTGACTTTGGGGAGAGAACTGAAGCTGACGGAAACTTTCGTATGTGATGCTTTGGGGGGATAATGTGCAGTTGGGTGTTATTGATAAGCAATGTAGGATTTCTCTTCCCTCGGCTGTTGACTGGGTTTCATTCTGTAGGGAGGTAGTATTTGATGCCATGTTTGTTAGGAAGGAGATGACAGGTGGGGAGGGTAAGGTTGTTGAGATAGACGAGAGCAAGTTTGGTAGGCGTAAGTACTAAGTACAATAGGGGACACACGGTGGATGACCAGTGGGTGTTCGGTGGGATTAGGCGGGGTAGCGGCAGGGTATTTTTGGTCCCTGTGGAGGATAGGAAGAAGGAGACCCTGGTGGGCACATACAGAAGTGGATTCTCCCAAAAACTACTATAGTTTTGGACTGTTGGAAGTCGTATGACTGCCTCCAGGGTCTAGGGTATGAGTACCGGACAGTTAACCATTCTAAGAATTTTAAGGACCCCGAAACTGATGCTCATACAAACGCGATAGAGAGTACTTGGCGTCACGCGAAGGGTATTTTCCCCCCCGTACCGTAGGCACAGTATTGCAGGTTATTTGGCAAAGTATATGTTTATTAAGATGTGTGTAAGGGAAAGGGATGGATGGGTTTGACGAGTTTCTGAGGTGTGCAGGGCGTCTGTATAACCCTTGCGAGCCGTAGGAACTAGTAGTACCCCCGGCCAAGAAGTAGAACACGCCGCACAGACCAAACACCGATAAGACCCATGGCAATCGAAGTGACGGTGTTAGGTCGAACCCATCGAGCCCTTGTATGCAATGACTTCGACAATAGGATCGACGAGCGTCGCGCGCGACAACTACGTTGGGACGAACATTTCGATAACGGCAGATCATATAGACGGACCCAAATCATTGTCGGTCCAATAGCTTTCTACACATCATTCGGGTACAGGAATAGAACAGGCGACAGAATCGACTTCACCCTAGGTTACCGTTGGCGGAATCGATCAAATTTCGGCCGCCAACCGGATGGCCAATACAACATAAGTTTCGAGGGACAGGCTCACCATGGCTACCGTATCGTATTCCCAGCGATACCGCATGGACCTTGGCCACACCAAAACCCTCAGCCATACAACAACCACAAGCCAAGACAAAGAACCCCGAATCCGAACCCCGAACCGAAGAAAGAACAGGAAACAGTCAAACAAGTCAAGTTCACAGAGAACCAAGAATCACGAAAGTCAGTGGAAAAGGATGAGTCGAACGACTACAGCGAAAAGACAGAGCCAGATCCACCGACACATCTCCAGATCGAAACAGAAAAACTAGAACTAGACGATCCCCAAGATGAGCAGAAGCCTTAGAGTCACAAGCGACCGCGCAAGTGCCGACGAATTTTCCGGATCCAGAACGACTTCAAATCCACCAAGAAGAGGCGAAAATGAGAAGAAAGGAACACTCCGACTTCGTGGAATTATATTATAAAGACAAGATTTATAATGCTCTAACTGATCGTTTCGAATACGACACGATGGACGTACCAAGAAGACCAAAGCAGTTTGTCGAGCAACCCTTAAGATTTAAGGAGAACACAAGCATACCGTTCTATACAGTGGGCCCGACCAAGATTGGTAACCGCGACCCCGAACGACCTGCAGCAAGAAAGACAAGCACGAAAAGAACCAGTGGTGGCACAACAAACAGTCAGACAAGACAAACACGCCACCACGCGCCATCACCTGTTCTAGGAGACCCCGGCGCCAACCTTCCAAGAAGAGACCCAGATCATATCCCACTCGTACCCCCGGACGTCAGCAACCAACCGCTTTTGCATTTCGCTCCCGGCATCATTCCCCCCGTGCGTCGCAAATCAACGTTGCCGATAGCCACAAACTATGTCAAGATGTTCGGTATAGGAGACAGAGAATGGGGATGGGACTACCCTATACAAGGCGCACGGATTCCTCACACAAAAAGAGAGGACAAGATCAAGGCATCGGTCCACGTACACGAAATATGCGAACAAACCTTCAATCCCCCCCACAACCATGCCTCGTAGAAATGAGCGTCGACGAAATACAAGAATGTGCGAAAATGCCTACCTTATATCCGAACCAAGTAACAGCACAAGTTTCGCAGACGAACGAAGCAGAGGACGAAAATGCGATTTGCCCGAAAGAGGAAGCCGAAACAAAGACAAACGGAAACGAGTTACACGCACCCCACAGTAAAGGACAACTCGGAGCTTCCAGAAAAGATAGAACAACAGGGCCATCAGCAATACAAGATTACCACGGTAGTGCCAGTAACGATCCCTGTCACATTCACTCAAGCACCGGGCCAACAGACCAAGGTCGACATTCCCGTAAAGGTTGTCGAAACTTTCGTCCAGATGGCAAGGGCAGTTATTGAATCATATCACGCGACACCAGAACGAAGACAGGATACCGACTTCCAAACCCCGATTGTAGTGCTCAGTTTTTCTTGAAATATTAAATACATATAAATTTGGGTATAATTAAGTAAAATCAATGATAAAAATATTAAGTTACAATTAAGTTTGGGTTTATTACAAAGATTTCCATATATGGTAGTACGGTGCCATGCAGACGGGTTATCTGTCAACATATAATAGAGGGGTAGCTGCAGTAACCTCTAACCTTTACTGAGTCAGGAATTTAGACATTGTATCTTATTAATGCGCATGCTCTATAATGATTTTGAATGTAAAAACGTTAAGAAATAGTTGAGAGATGCACGAGAGCTCTGGTCTGCAACACACGTACTTGTTGAGACAGAGTTCTGGATTATTTGTAAATATTTATTTTGAATTATTTTAAAAGTTATTTAGTCATATTATCATTAAGGAAAATTTAAGTTATATTTTGATACGTATATTATTGGAAAAGAATATGAAATTGGATTTTATATGGAATTAATTAATTATAAAAGTGAAAGTGCCCTGAGATATGTTTAAAGGATAAATAAAACAACATTTGAGTATTAATTATTTAAACTATTGGATTTAAGAGTCGATTATTCTGCCGAGCAAAAACTGAGTAAAGAACCCAGTATTCGTCTAATTTATTAAGTTTAGAATAAGTAGGCGATACATAAAGTGGCGCCGAAGCGTGGGGCTAGCGATGAAAAGACTGATATAAAGTGGCAATTGGCTAGCGATGAAGATGGACATAAAGTGGTTTCGTAACTAGTGGATAGTGACAAAGTGGAAACTGGATTACAGTGAAATTTAAGGATTATAATGGCGAATTTTGACGGAAGCAGTGGTGATGTTACGGACAATCAAAATACTATGGCGGATTTATTTTTTGAACGATTAGCTAATAGAACTACAGGAGAAAGTCAAAGTGTATTTAGTACACCAGGATTGAACATGCAGACGGGGAATAATAACACAGGATTAGAAACAGGAGACCGGAGGAATCTTAATTTGAATTTTCCTACACCCGTAGTACCCAGAAGACCGGTTTTACGACCGATACCATTTGGAGAAGATGAACTGCCGATTTTCACTGGTAGCCAGGAGGAAAACAGAACGGAGTTTATTGGAAAAATGGAAAGTAAAGCTGACTGGAACGGGATAGAAAAAGACGAATTATTAAGAGTTATTCCGCATGTTTTGAAGGAAGACGCTAAGGACTGGTGGGAGGAGATTAATCGCCCAAATACGTGGATAGAGTTTACGAGACTATTTCGGGCCAAGTTTATGAAAAACAGACGTTATCAAGAATACGTGCGAAATCATATGGCTGGATTGTATCTAAGCGAATGTTCGGGAATAACAGAGTATTTCCGGAAAAAAGAACGTTACTTACCGAATTACGTGGTGAGATTACGGACGACCAAAAGATAAGTTCAATTTTGGAGGGATTGCCGAAACGAATGAAATACTTTGCGGGACTAGAGGACCAGGACGGAATTACGATAGGAGACATAAAGCGTAAACTCCTAAAAGTTGAAGAGTTTGACAGGTCCCCGGAGCATGTGAAAGAGAGAAGGGGTGATGCTGCTGTTGTTGCTTCGTCGGAGAGAAGAGAGCGAGTGCCGGTTCCCGTTATAAGATCAGCTGATCGTAGTAATGGAGTAGTAGAGCCTAAAGAAGTGAAATGTTTCAATTGTGGAGGAATTGGCCATATTTCAAGAATGTGTGTTTCTGCACGTAAAAATATTGGATATGGTGTTAGTGGTGGTTATGCTAAAAAACAATGAAACAACGGTCCTAGGTGGAATAATATTGCGGCTAAATGGAATAAGTTTAAACCATTTATGTATATAACATTGGATACCGAATACGGATTATGTGACGGACTAGTGGATACAGGTGCTAATATTTCGTGTATAACAGTTGGATTACTAAATAATATTAAGCGGCCTAAAATGATTTCGATTAACCCAAAATATGTGTCGTTAGCAAATGGAAATAAGCAAGTGATACAAAAATTAGTGCAGATAAAATTCGTGTATAATCGTGAGGAGGTTATACATGATTTTGCGGTTATACCCGGTAGTGACAAAGAATTAATATGTGGCTTAGACTTAAGATATTATCTAGCGACACATTCAATTATTATGCGCCGACACATTCAAAAGCAATTAATTGACATGTAGAAACGTACTTGTTATGTATTCATCGTATATTCATTTACACACTTCTCGTAGTTTTTGTATGTATAATAAATCACGTGACTTCAGCTCTGCCGCGTTGCGAGAAGCAACACTCTCATAATGATGTTCGTAACTGGGCTGGAAGCACGTACAATACGGTATCGAACGACTGCGTGTATTTATTTCATTATAAGCTAATTTAACCTTAAATGATAATAATGTTAAACGTACGATACGGTATTCTACGACTGAGTTTATTTATTACTTTTGTTGAACTTTGAGCAAAGCCAAAGCCTGAGGAAAATATGTTTTTCCGAAATATTAAAATAGTTGATCCTGCTACACCAGTTGTACGAACTCAAGCAATTATACCACAAGCATTACGTGCACGACAAGGAAAATCTCAGGACGATTTTGATGATACAAAAAAAAACTCAGAGGCTCCTAAACGAAGCTGAGATATTCACGTCAATGGGAGAGGACGAAGCGAGTACCAGTAAACGACAAACAACCGATGATGACCCTGCACTAAATAAAGCGAATGCCAATAAAGAAGTTACAAAAATGAAGAAGAGCAAACGGCAAAGTCCAACTTTTAAGGAATTCAACAGACAGAAAACGAAAAACATCAAACAGAACATCAAGCAAAAAAGTGCGAAAGGTGGAAAGAAACAAAAACAGCTAAATTTATGCCTGTCATCCCTCTTCCGAAAGAAGCGCAAGGACGTACAAATTGTGGAACAAGGGGTGGTTGAAGAACAGGTGCATCATACGAGAAAACGCAAGCTACGAAAATCAGTTGAACAAGTTACCGAAAAGAAGGTGAAGAAACCACGTAGAGTTTTGAAAATGTCTGAGTCCATACTCCCCAGTCAAGAGTCTGATTCCATAGATAATGGTGAGACGTTTGAAACACCAGCCAAACGACACAAGGCCGTAAGCTTTCAAAAACTTTCGTCAAATGCACAATTTAATTCGATTGTTGAAATGATTGTTGTCACGTGATTTATTATACATACAAAAATGAACATACAAAAACTACGAGAAGTGTGTAAATGAAAATACGATGAATACATAACAGTACTGACTTTCGAAAATGGAGGAAGAGTCTAGTAAATCATCTTTACTGGTCTGTGACTTCTAGCGGGGGTGTTACAGCAGAAGCGCAAGCAAAGTGGACCTATCTGTGACCTCCCACAGTTAATTTTCACACTCACAAAATATATCCACGGTGCACCCATGACCCGATCAAGAGGAAATGGTTCAAGCCAAGTACGTTCATTTACATTTTGACGATTCTTTAATGCACAAGAGAGCAAAGGGCTTAGTTATTTCTGGGTAAGAAAATCAAGCGTCTAAGAACAGACAACGGTTAGAGTATTGCTTTAATAATTTTGTTCAGGTTTTGTTTAAAGGGGGGATTACTGTAGAGAGAACTAATATCCATTCTCCACAGCTGAATGGTGTGTCTGAAAGGTTCAATCGTACGGCCGTTGAAGGAATTCGTTCTCTGCTACACCAATCAAAATTACCACAGAAATTTTGGGGCAAATTGTTGATGACTTTTGTTTATTTAAAGAATAGGTTCCGTCATTCTCTGACCCACAATATTCCTGCTGAAGCTTGAAGTGTTAAACACTTATGTAAAGTAGGCTCCCTGGTCTATAATTCTAAATGTTTCTTCTATTTTATCACCCAGTTTCACCCTTCTCCATTGTTTATTCATCATTAACTAATAATATTGTAAAAAAATTCAAACTTATTATCACCCCCCCCCAAGAGTGCCCCTTTGCCATAGGATTCCAATTACGGGATGTGCAGTGGCATAAAAATTTGCTCGTCGAAAATTACCTGGGTGTCGCTGCATGCTATTTTTGTGTACAGTTTTCAGTAGCTCTCAGAGCCGCCTCTCACATTTCTTACTTTGAATGCTACCGCGATGTTAAATCGATTGTTATTTATCGATACAATTTAAACTTTTAAAAATGGCGGAGGCTGAAGTAATAAGCAAACTGAGTAAACATTTCGAAAAAACGCCTGTATTTTTCGAAAGAAGAAAGACTGTGCAAGTAATATTTTTACGCGAAGTAGATTTGTTAATGGATATTTATGGTTCATCAAAATAAGTAAAACACGACCTTCAGGAAGATAGAAAGCTACGTGGAAAAAACGTGGTGAAATGTTTGCGTTTCACTTCTGAGAGGTGAAACGCAATTTTTCCAATGATGGCGGAAAAAAATTACGGATTTAAAAGAGGACGATATGGCCCATTTATCGGCTATATTTCACACTGTAAGTGAAATCGCATACGAAGATTTTTTAGAAGATTTAAAGGCTTTTTATCTGGAGACTGGATGAGCACTGAAGAGAAAAAATAATTTGCCACGTTCGAAATATTTATATTCGGTTGTTATAAGTTACAGTATATCATCAAGGCGGCTTATTTGATGTATAAACGACAACAATTCCACAGAAGATGACATCGGAGAGATAATTATCGAAGGATGTTTATTATTAACGAATATCTTGGTGCAGAAGATGTTCTTGCTGGCCACGACGATATGTTCATAAAAGAAAAGTTGATCATGCTCTGCTTACGGCCTTATATAAGGGAAATGAATATTATCATCGGACGACGGGCAGGCTGTAATGGAGTTGAACTGTTACAACTTTTAGACTTGTAGAAGCAATTTTACATTATCTGCGATTATAGACAACGAATTACGGATAAAATTGTTAAATCCCAACTCTGTACGTTCTCGAATCGCAGTGCTGTTAAAATTTAAAAAGGAACAAAATCCAGATTATATTCATGTCCCGGTTCCAGTCAACTCTGTCGATTTGGTATTTTGCAAATATTGTACTGGACGTTTCAAAAAAAAATTATTTTCAACGCACATAATCAAGTCTCACCCTGATAAAATCGTTATTGACTGAACAGATTCAGATACAGATTTCGTAAAAGAGGTGAAAAGGGGATCTAAGAGTAGTGATTCCATTATTTCTTACCAGCCTCAACGGGGCTTTGAACCTTAGTGGACAATTTAATTGCCAGCTCCAGTGGTTCAGTGGGGTTGCGCTTGTCTCTGAATCTGGAAGCTCTGCGGTTCAAACTCCGGCTGGGGCAAGTATAAAGAAAGAATTTTCGGGTGAGTGAAATTCTTGATGTGGTGGCTCCTTCGGATGAAAGTTTAGCCCGAGGTCTTGACTCTTGTGTAGATTCCCTTCGTACTGTGCACATTAAAGAACCCTCCTAGTCCTACAGGTCTGAATACTTATAGTGCTACATAACTTATAGAGGCTACTAATTTGGAACCAAAATAGTAGTCAAAACATCCATTAATAAATTAGTTCTGCCTATCGAACTCTTAAAAATCTTAATAAAAATTCGGAAAATACAATGCTAAGACAAAAGAGCTGCAGTGGGGCCGAACTTGTGGAAAATAGTGTTCAATTTTACATCCGTGACTTAGACTAGCCTATCGCAATAACTAATAAGTGAATATTTATTTGCAGCATGGATTTACTGTATCATGTGAGTTTCGGAGAAGCTTTGAAACATAAATTTTCCAACGAAGGAAATCAACCTGGGGTCGTGATGATGGCCTTGGATCTAACTAGGGCCTTCGATTGTGTCAAACATGAATTTATTATTTTAAAACTTCGTTCCCTTGGTGTGAACGAAAAAATTGTAAACTGGTTTTATGACTTTTTAAATGGCAGAAATTTTAATGTAAAAATTGGAGATAAAATGTCCAAGGATTTTCAGGTCTCGAAAGGGGTCCCACAAGGCACTGTGAGCGCTCCCTTGCTTTTTTCTATTTTTATAAATGATATTACTGAAGGTCTAACCTCTAAAACTGGGTTATTTGCAGATGATATTTCCCTTGTTCATGT
>JAQGBM010001562.1:0-10448 GCA_034698405.1 Symphylella vulgaris | reverse complement strand
ATTCGCTGCAAGAAAGAACGCGTTGGAAATGATTGGTTAGAAAAATAAACAAACGAAACGCTGGACCGTCCTCTTAAGGTTAAATTTCAAGAAAACTAACTTGGAACAGGCATAGGGAAACCAGCTTGAACCATGGGTGGCATCATTGATATAGCTGGTGGAGCATTTACGGGAATTTGCTGGTTATTTTCCGGAAGCGAAATGTCGGTAATGATGGGATGATGCTCATGGCGCATTTCATTCTGACTTTCTCTTCTCAATCGTTGCCTCTCTAGAATGGAATAGGATGCGAATTTAAAGGACGAACACATGGTACGCAAATTTTTGCATTGAGAAAAAACCTACCTTTAAGTTTTTCAGGTACAGAATCGTCGTCAATCATTCCACCTTCTTCAAGAGAATCCATGTCAAGATCGTCTGGTAATTTCTCATACGGTATGTACGAAACCCCTAAATCCACGTCCCAGTAATCCTTGTAGTCTTTTCCCTTAACACCTTTTCCGGGAGCCCATGCCATCTATGAAAACACAAGTTACGTTAACACTCACCTAATCCAAAAATAATTATCCAAAATTGACTTCATACCGTTATTGATTTTCCCTGAAGTTTTACGTTCCTTAGTTTTTGTAATGCCCTGTACGAGTCTTGCCGCCTGTTCATGCAAACAAATGCGCATCCTCTAGGAGGAATTAACTAGAATTTGGAGAGTGAATCCATGTTAAAAATTTACATAATAATACAATTAATAAAAATTTAGCTTACATCTATCGAAATTATGTCACCAAATTCGCCAAACATATCAGCCAAATCTTCTTCAGACACGAGTTTAGATACATGACCAATCCAAAGAGTTGTACTGCACACTGTAATTAATCGTAAAATTAAATAATTAATATCGAAGCTTATTAAGTCAATAGAGAAACTAACTGATACAATCTTTAATTTCCGTTCTCACCTGCTAAGTGGTCTCTCTTCAAGGGTGGTAAACCTCGCTTTTTCCTCTCGCGTTCTCGCTCCCTTTCTTTTTCGCGTTCCATTTCTCGTTCCCTGGACCTCGATCTTCGCGACCTGTGCCGATCTCTGGAACGCGACCTTGATCTTCTCCTTCTACCCGGAGATCTAGATCCACTTCTGTGACGCCTACAATTTATTATTTTACGTAAGTTATTTATCTAAAGTCGGCCTATTTCTGCTACTGAGTCTAAACGAAATAGAGAGTAAGGAGATCTAATCTTGGATTTAAATTAAACTCTTAATCCCGATCAAAACCCAATGCAGGAGTAAGAATTGAAGTATAAATTACTAGAGAGAGGTTATCACCCGATGACAGAGTACAAGGGGATCTCATTCCTCTCATCCGAAAGAGCCACCACTTTCAGGAAATTCTTACCCCCCTCAGCTAAGCTTTTAACCCCAATCTTTGGATTCAAAATTCAGATGCAAGTACGCAAAGCATTGGTACTGTTAAAATTTTAGAGTTTTAAACTTAAAGCGCTAGGACTTAACCTAATATTACCGGTAATCCAGGTGCTCGTTATTGTACACCAAAAACACCGGAGCTCCCCATGTATTTCCTATGGAAAGCTCCGGAGTTTAACTCGCCCAGGTGAATGATGGCGGAAAAAATGGTCGATCTCGATTTCAAATCTAATCCAAAGAAGCCGCCACTCTGAAATTCCTACCAGTCCCAGCCTGATGGACTCGGAGGCAAGCACGAAATAATTAAGCCACCGGCCCTGACAGTGTGATACTATACCGCCCCCTCCCCAAATTCAGAGAATTATTATTCTTCACCTTCCACCTCTCTCCCTCGATCTCGACCTGGACCTCATTCTCTGGACATCCATGTCTCGATCAGGGCGCATATTTTCCTCCCTCATCATTAGGTCGTTCTGGTCCATCATGTGATGGAAGCCGCCGTCCTGCATCATGGCCATTCCCATCATATTATGGGGCGACGGTTGGGGCTGCATTCCACCCATCGGCAAAGGAATATTGTTGGCCATCATCGGTGGCATTCCTATGGGCGGCGGCTGAGCGAATATCATTTGCTGCTGATCGAACTGCGGCGGATACATCTGGCAAAGAAACAACCCCATCTATAACAAGCCACAAATATCCTACTATTTTAATATTAAAGCTAAAAAATGCAACAAAAAATAAAAATGAGCATGGTTAAAAAATGGACATTAGTGTAACAAACTAAGAGGTCTGCGAGTTAAGAGGGCTCCTTTTTTAATTTTAAAATTTTAGATACAATATAAATTTGTTAATTCCATTAAATTTACTTATTCTAAACATGCAAAAAGCTTACAATTTGACTAATTTTTTGAGGGGGAAATTTCTGTTGCAACAAGGCTGGTGCAGGACAAAATGGAACTTAACACGAGATTACTTTTTAAGGAAAACTACTGAACCGATTTATATATACAGTATTTTTAAAAAATTAAATTTTTCTCTAAAAAAAAAAAACACCCTAGAAAAAAATAAAAATTCGGTTGGGTAGTTTTCTCTCATAAAAAGGAATCCCGATAAATTCAAAGCAAAATCCCATTTAAGACAAAAATAAGCAGTGAGCGCTCTTAAGCTCAATTTTTTTTTGCAGACTTCCAATTACAGTATTACGGTATTAATTAAAACAAACACATAACAGATTTTATTGTGCTAAGCGTGCGAAATTTTAAAGCACCACAAACCTGCTGCTGCTGCTGTTGATGGTGATGCTGCTGAATTTGCTGCTGCAATTCTTCTTCCTGCTGCCGAGATCTTTGTTTATTGAGATGAACTTCTTGAGCAGTCAATTCTGTTTTGAGAGCCTCTGTTTGCTGAATAGTGTTGATCATTTGCTGCAGTTGGTTTACTAGATCCGGATTAGCATGCAGATTTTGAGCCATGCTGAAAGAAGGGTTCAAATTTTTAGTTCAAGAGAGAGGGAGATTCTTATTAAAGAGATGGAATATCTAAAAATAGTTCATTTTAACTTACATAAAGATGTTTATTTTATTTAAGTAAATTTTCCTTTTTATTTTCTTCTAAACCTTTTTATTTTAATCGATTTACTAAATTTTTTTAAATATAGTTTTTTACTATTTTGGCAGCCCTAAACTGAGCCTCAGCATAATCTTTCTTCCCCATTCAGGGCTGCTTATTCACGCAAAAATTGTAAAAATAAGCTAATTTAAAAAATTAACACAGTAATTACGGTAATAAAGTTAAAAAATAAATGTTTGGAAGAAAATAAAAAGTGGAAATTTCTTATAAAATAAATAAACTTTTAATGCAAGTTAAATAACTTTTTCAGAGATTCCATCACTTTAAAATATCCCAAAATTTACCTCATTGCAAGAGCATTCTGATTATTAGAATTATCATCCCTTTTATCATCATCTTCATCTTCCTCGTCGCCATAATCGAAATCCAAGAGTTTCTGTTTAAATTTAATTATCCAGTTAATATCTAAGTTCTTAATTAATAGACTTATTAATATTTTTTACTCACCTTGTTGAATTTGACTGTGTCTTGCTCCGTGGGTTGCTGATTGTTATCCTGAATGCAAGTTGAGGTAATTTGTTGTAATTGATTTAACAGATTATTATCTGTTAACAGATTTTGCAACGCATTCAGTGAATTCCCTTGAGCAAGAAGAGGGTTTCCACTACCAGCCTTCATCCAAACAAAATAATAACCAAATTTGTTAGCAGTAGCAAGCTATCAAATTAATCTTTTTTTTCTGCTAATTCTTTTTGGCACAAGGCATCCATTAAAATATGCAAAATAACATTCCAGAAAAATTAAATTTTAAGCAAATGCAATCAATCAAATTGAAAAGCAATGATTTTAATTCAAGAATAACATTCATTACAGAGATGAAGTCTCTAAATTAAAACTTATTTTAAAGATTCCATCACTTTGCTTTAATGAATTAAAAACAATTACGCCAATTTCAATTAATTTTAGTGTTTTAGTGTTATAAAAGAAAAGTTTGTTGCAATAAAATCTGCAAGCTTAGCATATTATTAATTAAAGCAATCATTCCATATCTAAAAATTATATAAAAAAAATTTATAAGTAATATTAACTTAAGCTACTAAGATTACAGAAACAGCCTCTATTAATTAATCTGTTAATCCCCCTTTGGTGCACTTTAGGGGAAGCTGGGGTAATTTATAGTATACCTGGTTAGCCGGTGGTATAATCTGAGATCGCCAGTTCAAAATAGCCTCTTCAGTTGAAGGTTGAGGCGGTGGCTGCTGACCTAACGCCCAGGCAGCAGTTTCATTGATGTCCGCTCGCTTTGCAGGCGTTCCTGGAGTTTTTTCTACTACAGGTGGAGAGGTTTCCTCTGTCTGTTGGTGAACTGGGTGATTTGGATTGGCCATATCGAGTAATGGCTGAATAACATCTGGCTGGAATACATTGTTTTTCTGCCATAGATTTAATACTCGTACGATCTTGCACTAGAAAAAAAGATTTGAAATTTTAGCACCAGAATATTTACTATTATACTTATTTTAAATAACAAATAAAGGTGCCTTACTCTGTCATCAGGTGGACATTTAAATAAATTCTGAAAGGTATTATTGATATTTTTGGTAAATCTTGTTGCAAACACATCTTTATCTTGCCCAAACTGGTGGCGAGACTGCCGTACTATCGAGTCAATAACATACAATCCTGGAACTTTAAATTCTGGACTGCACTGTAATTTAAAAAAAAATTATTTAGTTACTAGAAATTCATGTAGCATTAATTCCCTAAATTTTAAGAATTATGAAAATCTGAGTTAGTTTTGTAAATTATTCTTATCAATATGTGTGTAGTAATAAAAATTTTCAATCTTGACACCTCTCACCAATCAAGACAGCTTTAAAATAAATTATTTTTCTAAATATTTCATAAAATTGATTAATTTTTAAGCTGTCTTGACTGATGAGGTATGAGGATAAAATTGAAACTCTTATTGCTACACATGTCGGATTCTGGGAGACCTTGCATAATTAATATGTGGTTAAGGAAGACAAAGTTATCATTACTGTAGCCTAGGCTACACATAATGCAACTGCAAGAAATTTTATTTCCAATTAAAAAACTTCTATTTAAAAAATGGAGACCCGGTTTATAAGCATAATTAAATATTTAAATATGCTGCAATAAGCATTATAATATTATATTATGCTGCAATAAGCACTATAATTTTATATTAACTTATTTTTCATAAATCTGAAATGTAAATCAGTTAAATTATATTATTTTGTTATAAGCTTATATCGTGTTTTAAATTGATTTATGGTTATAATCAATTAATCGTCTTACCTTTTGTACAAACTTTTCTACACTGAGAACAACATGTTTGTAAAATTTAATGCCCTTAATTGCTGATTTGGTTATGCTTCCCATTTTGGCTTTGGATATAGGGGGACGACATTCATACAGAGCAAGAAGCTAGAAATAAAAATAAAATATATTTTAAAGTTGATTTTAAAAATAACCCTTATTATAAGGGTGCACATGCCATTGACTAACCAAGGACTAGGCTATACCCTAACTATAATATTATAATATAATTTGATAATAAGCTTCACATAGTGTTATTATTTATCAGGTTTTTTAGATATTGCCTAGACTTGCTTCAGGACTTGTAACTGGCTAGTAACTTGGTGCAATAAATTCCATGCTTGGTACAAGACAACTAACGTAATTGACTGGAACCACTCTGATAGCCTGCACAAATTCTTGAATAAACTTTGTGCAGGGCGCTGCCCTGCCCAAGGTCTCTACCATTTTATAGGCCTGCTTGCTAACAAACCATGGTAGGCTATTGGGCGTATTGGTATTTGGTAGTCCGTTAATTAGTATTTGAGGTTGCTGCAACGATGCTATTTTAATATACAACACAAAATTAACTACTACTTCATATTTATTTATTTTTAAATGAAGTGCGTAGCCTAGCATCATTTCGGCAGGCCATGTAGTCAATGCAATGCTGGCTGCTGCATAATGCCGATCGAAACAAGAAGAACATCCTTAATTATAATAAGATGTACAATTTTAAGAATAACATAACCACGGGTAAGTATAGATTTTAATATATCTATTACTGCGTTAATTAATTTATTTATTCTAAAGATTAACGCCAACAATCTTAAGCCTAACTATGCAGACACACTGATTACTTCATACAAAAGCACTAACCTCTGTATTAAAATCCTTAACCACATCCATTTTTTCTGCTTCCGTAAGGTGAAACGATTAATCTAAAATATTATATAATGTAAACATTATATTTTATAATATTAATTTATTGTATTTTTAGGTTCTTTGCCATCTCGTTGCCTTCGGCCTAAAAATGGCGTCTCCGATCGCTTGCCTCGTACAGAATTTTTAGCAGTGCTCAAAAATGGTTTTATTTCAAGTAGTAATTGCTCATGAAAATACAATTGGTTTATATTTGAGATATTTTATTTATAAATAAATTATATTTTACATTTAAAACCTAGCCACGAATTCAGAAACAGTTAAAATAAAATTGCATACAGAGCGCCGTATATAATTTAGAAGAATTCTCTCACCACGACGCTCAAATTTAAGTCCGTCCTTTTAAAAAACTGCAATGGCGAACAGGAACGTGAAAAATGAAAATTTTCTAAACCTTAAAATAATCATATCGGATCTTGTAGATATGAATGAATGACGACATGATAATATTATTATAAATGTTCTCCTCTTATCCTGAGTAGCTGTTATTTAAAATCACGACGGCGGGAAACAAGGTAACTAAAGAATAAATAAACTCGCTATGCAAATCTTGATGCTCGCAAAATCCACAGGCAAAATCAGCTGAGCAAGAAAATTTATGAAAATCAGTCATTTTATTTGAAGAAAAAAAATGTCTACTACAGAAATTCAAGAAAATACTGCAAATAGATCTTCAACCCTTGATGTTCTACGATCCCTAATTCATAATACAATAGACTATTTCCAAAAGGATAGCACGCCTAATGGCCAGCGCATATTCGAAGCTAGTCTCAGATTATTGGAAAATCTCAATGTAATTCAAGCCGATGTGGAAAGGGTGATAATAATTTCGAAAGAATTTGAATATATCCTTGGAGATTTGGACGTTAATAGTGCCGCCAATGGATACAAGACATTTGTGGGCCTCATCGATTCATGTATTTTACACTGCATAAAACTCTTCAAGCTCATTTGCCTGCATAAGGACTCATTTCTTTTCAGGAAAGACAATTATTGCTTTGAAGTAGAAGCTTGTTCAAATGGCGTTAATTTGTTGATTTTATTTATGCACACCCTCGAAAATTTATATCAAGCTAGTACCCCCGAAAATGGTCTTTACGTCTACTCAAAAGAACAGCTCGACCAGCTACTGTTAAGTTTAGAGGATGTCGATTTAACTTGCTTTTTTGGTAGGATGCTAGGATTCCAGGTAATGTATCATAATATTATGTGGATTTAAATTTTATATTTAGCATATTATTAATTTATGAACTTATTTTACAGTTTAGTGAAACAATGCAGAAGCCACTGCTACTAACATCACTAAGTATGGCAGCATACAGCGAAATGTATTATGATAATGGTGGTAGCCTGTCAAAAACAGCCTCCCTAATGTGGGCCACTCAGAAATTTTCAATGGACCCAGAGTTGAGGGCTGCCCGTATAGCTGACTTGGCATTTAGATCAAGTGGAGACTTTTGCAAGGCTTTCTGGTATTTGACTGAAGGAAACCTGGCTCAGGTAAGAGCATAGTACTGTTTAATTTTTAATTAGGCTATAAGATTAAAATTAAATAATTATCCCCATTTTAATTTTACAGAACCTTTTTAGCTTGGGTGTAGCTCCAGTGGAGGTAAACAAAATTATCAAGATCACAACAGAAAAAATTGAACTACCCAAATATGAAGGAGAAGGAGTGGTGGATATCCCAATCCCTTGCTCCCACATAGGGATCCAACCAATCAGATGCAGGCTCATAAGTGCTGAAAGGAGAGAGGGCCAGATGAAGGTAAGTAGGGGAATACTGAATGGACCTTAAAACTCACACGTCATTTTATGGTCACATGATGTGGTCTTGGGACAAAAAAAACTCTAGGAGATATTTTAAAATAATTGTATCTTCGTATCGTAATCGTTGAACGGATATGGACGTGTGATACATAGAAATGACCGTATTAAATCTATTTAAATAGATCTATATCATAATATGTAAAAATATTACGGTATCACAGCATGAAATAAAAAGATATTTAATAAGAAAAACTCAATCGAACGTCAGTTTTTCTTAAATATCTTTTTATTTCATGCCGTGACATAATAATATTTTTACATATTAAAATAACTTAGATCTATTTAATTACGGTCATTTCTATGTATCGCACGTCCATATCCGTTCAACGGCTACGGAGATACAATTATTTTAAAATATCTCCTAGAGTTTTTTTGTCCAAACTTAAGACCACATCACGTGACCATCGAATTTTAAGGTCCATAACTCATGGTACTATATATTATAGACTCTATCTATATTAAATATTTAGTATCTAGGTTCATGGTAGGCTAAGTTACTATGTACAGAAAGAATATTAACCTACCGTACTCCTTTTTTTGTTCAATTAAGGAATTTGAACCCTATATCATAACTGATACTGCATGGGCTGATGATTTTCTAAGAGACTAATGACATAGCCAGCAAATTAACCTTTGATTATACAGTACCGGGTACATGGTACTGTAATGCATACAGTTGTACATAGCAAATAATTAAACTTTGATTATAAAGTCTGATTAACTAATTAATTAAAGATTATTAACCCTGCCTTTCAGATTTTAGCCTAGCCTTTCTAATGATCATGTGACTCATTATTATCATTAAGACAAGAGTTTATAATTTACAATTTTTATTAACTCTTCAGTTCATTCATAATTATATAATTAATTAATTAATTAATAGGGCCTTACTCTTTAATCATATGACTTATTAAAAAAATAAAGTCCTGTAGTTAATTACTTCGTAGCCTATATAAATATTATCAAGAGTATATACTCTTGATATTATTAATAATCCTGTTTATATTATTTCATGTTTTATTTAGGCAAACAGATTAGACTTTCTCAAATTAAAGCATACGCAACCAATGTCGCCAGGCTTAATATTTCACGTTCATGGTGGTGGATTTTTATCACAGTCTTCCAAGTCACATGAGGTGAGTTATTCTATTGTAAATGAATTATATAATAAAGTAAATAAATGATGACTGTATGGTAATAAACGATGACTGTACAATACTGTAATACATTACGGTATTTGCTTCAACACCCTTCAAAAGGAATTTTACCGACAGTTACATTGTTATAGTCCAAGGTTGCCCGCTGTACTTCGAATCCAGGTAATATAATATTGTTGGTAGGAATATTAGGATGAGAAAATCTTTTGGATGAGAGTTTAAATTAGGGAGGTTCTGTCTAAATCCCTCAAATTACACCCCCTTCAAATTACACACACATTAAATATTCCTTAAAGGGAATTAAGAAGATTACACCCTAAATTGCTTGTAAGTTAAACAAAATTGGACCAGAAAGATGGTACCTCCTGACTTTGGGCTATTCAATTTATAAAATAACTTCAATGGATTATACTGTATAATTAAATTAAATAAACATGCTTGTAGAAATAAACAGCATGATACTGTAGTAGACTACAGTATTTAGATTAACTTAAATGTCAGTGATAGTAAATCCATCATTGCAAGAATTAAGATAAACTGATTTGATCAGATACATTTAAAAAGATTAACGCGTTATCTTATACCGTAAATATTTTGTTCATTGCCACTGATAATAAACCAGAATAAGACGTCATTTTGCAATAGAATTAAAAATATTTAGCCTACAGCAGTAATTTACGTCCTAATTATATCAGCATCACATGCTTTAATTCCCTTTGAATCAATGTGGGTGTTCGTATAGGCTACTAATTGCGTATTCAAATATATTTTTAGAAATAAATTTGGTGAAATAAACATAATTTGGGTGTTGAACTGTATCGAACTATCTACCCTATAGCCTATTTTATCGCAAACTTGTTTATAGCAGTTTGAACTGTTTTTTAAGTTACGACTAACTTGCGAAAAGGATTTCATAATAATTAGTACGACATCATAGCTACACACACATCATAGCCTACATAGCTACACATCATAGCCTACCAAAAGTCATGAAAATTATGCGGTTCCCTGTAGTTCAAAGGGCCTTATTTTGATTGCTTTTAAGAATTAGGACCGATTAATGTTTTAATTACTAATTTATTACTAAATGGCATGTAGGCCTTAACAAGAATTTGTTAATTTTTTCCTAATGATTGTACCACTCGTGATTTAATCCACCAATTGTGTACTTCAAAAATTTAAAAAACAACCAATCAGAACAGGCCT
>JAQGBM010001561.1:0-10448 GCA_034698405.1 Symphylella vulgaris | reverse complement strand
ATAAACCAATTCAAACATATTTTTAAATTTTTTTAACATGGCTCGATAGAGACAATATCCAACATCAGTAAAACACTGATGTTTTCCACGAAAGACCAGGTATTAACGAAAATAGTGGGAAACCAAATTTGCCATTGAAATGTACTAGGTTACGAGGTACTTCTACATAGCCTTAATGACTATGATGTCGTGTTGACAATTTTAAAATCAATCTAAGCTATATTTTCTTCACACTAAAAATAATTTTGCAAAAAATACGTACGGTAGCCCTATTTTGAAGGATTTAGGGCTGCTGTGCGAATATTCGAAATTATCGAAAAATGAGAAAAACTTAAAAATACTTACCAGGCCTACAGACCACACAAAAATATAAAGTTTTTATTAACTTTTGCTAAAAAAATAAATATTGTACATTTTTTAAAAGTCGTAGCGGGTAGGACTCTCTAAATTGTCTTCGTACACGCGTATAAACAACAATCAACTTTGTACTTCATTACATGGTAAAAAGTTCGTACTGTTATGATACAGTTGTAGGTGGAACATTTTTAGGATGAAAAACCATATTCTCCACACAGTACTCTGACAAAATTTTCTAATTTTGAAGTAATATCTTTTACAGATGGTACAAAGTGGAAGGTTGGCAAACTCGCATGCTGCCGCAAGACGATCGAATTCGGCAAGTGGGTCCGCTTCTCATAATGCACAAGGTTAATCTGGACGACAGCGGGACCTACGTTTGCTTGGCCAATAATACCGTTGGAGAAGAGAGAGCAGAGACGTCACTCTCCGTAATAGGTAAGTTTGATAGCTTTTAATCTGGCTTGTTACAGGGTGGTCTAGTGGTCCTTCATGAATTTTTAACCAAATGCTGCGAATGTAACGTTATTGCAACGACTGTGTGTATGGAATAAGAATGACTGCAGCCATGAAAACTTTAATTTATTAGAAAGGTCTTGAAGCTAGCAAGCTCAATGAATAATAATGAGTTAAATATAGGATCCGTAAGGCAGATAGCATCTTTGAAGTACCATAATAGCTGCAATTATAGAATGACTAATGGACGCTAGATGAATTAAACAGCCGCAAGTCCCTACAGACTGTTCAGTCTCTCTGTGAAGTGGATGGGTGGCCTGATAGCTGAAAACCAAACAATTCCATCTTAAGTTCAAGTTCTCAACCCTTAATGCACAAGATAACCCAATAGATATAATTATTGTCACTATATATGGTTATCTTTAACGAGAAAAATAAGAAATCAACCAAAATGATACAATAAAGCTTGATTCACAAGAACATTTTTATTGCAAGTTTGTCACCCCATATATGATCTCCAATTCCCCCTTTTTTTCAGGAACACTTTCAGCTCATATGGAACCATTACATCAGACAGTAGACGAAGGAAAACCAGCTGTGTTCACGTGCGTTGTCACTGGGCACCCGGTGACGTCGATTACATGGTGGAAAGATAGGAAACCGCTTCCCCAGAGCACCCACTTTCTTATGTCCTCAAATGACATCTTGCAGATCAGTAGCGTTCAATTACAGGACAGGGGAATGTATCAGTGCCTAGTGGAAAATTCTGACGATTCTGCCCAGGCTGCTTCTGAACTGAAAATAGGAGGTAAGTTTCAAATTCAATTTAAATAATGTTAGGTATAGACTACATAAACTTTTTGTTTATTTATATAACTTAACTTACCGTCTGGCTCGAAATGATGAGAATGTGAATATATTATGAATCCAAGTTGTTCCATAGCTTATAATGAATGCTGCATTAGACAAAGAGGGTGCTTAAAATCATTAATATTTAATCTATAAATTAATCATAATTCAAAGAAATTTAACAATGTTACAGAAATATTTTTAAAATCCGCTCAAAATCAACCCACTTTTGAAATTTTTTCCCAAAGTTTATCGATTCATAAGTTATTTAAAAAATGAAAACCCAGTTTAACATCTTCTTTATCTCTCTGTAAAATTTCATAATTGTAGCATTCTTTTGTCGTTATTTCACAGTACATGCCAGCTTTTTGATCCTTTTCAAAAATTCTCTATGGGAAACACTGGGATATAACACACAATGTTGTATTTTGTAAGTGCCAAATGTGTGAAGAATTTCTAACACCAGTGCACCAGTTTGAAGAATTTGTAACATCCTGTATTAGTGTAAAACTCTCTACTCTATAATACCATAGTAATGCAGAAAAATAATATTAAGTCTGCACTGTTCTTACAAGTAGCAATGGCTGTTGAATCAGCTGGGAATTGATCCATCTTAAGTTTTGGAAAGAGCAATGTAACAAAGGTTTTTCTGACCAAGTAATGTAGAATTTCATCAATCATAATCTGAACCAGGTGACTGGTTGAAATGAAAGGTGTTGCGTTTATTTACCAAACAACAATACGGTAACTTATCATAGTATACTTACTGAAAACGTACCTTATGTCAGTATGCTTTTATGCATTCCGTATACAATATTTTCCGTAAGGCGTTATAATAAGTTCAAAAAAGAAAACATAAATTGAACACAAATTACCTGCAAACTTTTGGCAAGTTCTTATACAAGTTTTCTTTTCGTAACTGTATTATGTATAAAACCATGAAGTGTGCAGTTACTATATATTTTTTCGCAAGGTCAAAGTGCTCATTACTTTCTGAGAGAAAAACTTTTCCCTTCCTTGTAGTATAGTAGTTTTGTAAATTTATGCAGTTTTCCCCTTTCTCTCTCCAGCTAAGAGTTTCATATATTGGCTTCTTCAGTGTTACGAGATGTTATAGAACTTATAGAGAATGTATTCCTTATATAAAGAAACCTCAACGGTAGCAAGCCCAGGTGTACGGTCTATGTAGGTTTTGCGTCCTCTAATAATGAACCCACTTAGGGTCAGTGAGAAGAGAGTAATATTACTCCCTGCTCGACTGAGATGCAGAGTTTGCAGAATATTTTTTCTCGGCGCAGGTTTATTGATCACGCCAGTTACGAACAGCGTTGCCTGATATTTCGAGAAAAACTGTATCCCATATTAACCTAGGTATCTTATAAAAACCAAGGAAGCTTAAAATTAACGGTATTTTAATGCATCAATTAGGTAGAAATAAACCTATGTTATTAAGCCCAAGTTATAAAAATTTTCCATAATAATTTTTAAAAGCAAATGATATAAAACTTTGACGGCACTTACCTTTAATCTAATAATAAATGAGCCTATTATTTCGCGGTAGTTATGGGTTTTAATTTTGGTTCAGTATGCCCTTATTTTATTACTCCCTAGTTTTTATATTCAAATTCTTAAATAAAAATTTCGAAATCTCTTATAATTAATATTCCCCCTCCTCGAAGTAAGTTAAGCTTATATAAATACGATTAAAAAACCTAATATCCTTGCCTCCGCTGACAACCCTGTTAAACTCTAGACTAACTTAGGTAGAGTATAATATAATACAAGAGTCTATCGGACGATCGTTAAGCCTAAGTACGACGTAGCTACAGTATATAACAAACCCCCCACAGAACCTCTATGCAAATTTATTTTCAAGTGCACCGCCCGTTTATTGAAAGCCATTATATCCCCGGGTAATATTATAGCCTAGGTAAGTTTCTCGCACGTGATCAAAACGGAAATGGGTTCTAGCAGGAAGTCGCATCACCGGTTTTGACGAGAAACGTACTCACGTTTACTAACATTTCATCAGGATCTATAGCGGATTTGCATATAAGCAGAATGTGTTAGACAATATTAAAGTATTTGGAGAGAATCACAGACGTTGTATCGATCTGAAAGTTGCAAGAAATATCGATAGTTTCTATTTATAATAATTGGGGTTTGGATGTTGCACGACTATGTAGGTCCCTATAGCCTACACCGAATCTGGCTGAGGCTGGCGAACTTAAGAATTTCAGTGCCATTTAATAATATATTATATAGACCTAAAAAATGTATGGAGGTAGGTACCACGAGTCCACGACAATGTTACACACGACTTCTGTTAGGCCTAACTTATATCTTTTACAAAAATCCGTATGGGAGAATAATATTTATTTCCTGTCAACCTGTACTCATCAGTCATCATCATCATCATCATCATCATCATCATCATATACACCTTTTCCCATGTTGGGGTCGGCCTTTCGAGTTCCACTTCTCCACTCATTCCTTAGTATCCTTAGCAATCTCCCCATCCACTTCACATTCCTTCATAATATTTTCTAATAACTAGGCTATATAGTTTCCAGCATTGCTTTGGTCTACCCCTTCCCCTCTGTACCCAACCTGTACCCTAAAAAAGATAGTTAATTTCTATACTTATTGTCTACCCATCTCTGTTTTATTAAGACACTGTTTCGATTTTATAATAATATACTGTACCTGTGTGTATACACCCAATCCCAATCGATTTGACTTTAGGTTATTTACCCGAACACAAGTAATGTCAGAACTCTATGTTCAGGTAATATATATCGTGAATGCTTCTTGCATAAGGCTGCATTGTTTTCATAACACTGTATTCTCTTTGCACCGTATGAACTGTCATGGGAACGTGATGTAGAGTGTAGGTTAGCTGAATATAAGAATATTCAGCAAATGTCTCATGTGTCCATATACAGTGTGCAATGTTTAGCGTTTGGCCAAATGCCACGCATTCTAAAAAGGGAAATAGCTACAATCGACAGAATAAACCCAGCTGATGATATTGAAAGACCTTCAACCCCCTACGTTTAAACCTATAGAACTGTAACTTTACCTTTTACTTTTAGTTTTAGATGGGAGACTAGGAGAGTATGGAATTTATTTTAAAAAAGTAAAATACATTTTGTTACTAGGAATACCGGTAGGCCTATGTAATACGTATTACCCTGCACCCTTATGATAACTCTACTCCTTTACATAATATGTTGTAGGTACTTAGTCACACTAGACTCCGGTTTAAAATTTCTTCAAGAAAGAAGATGCTTTTTTTTATCATTATGCAAGCCCTTGAGTTGGAGTGTGAGTTATGAGTTCACTTTGTCTTTTTCACCCTATCCTTTAATTCTTTTAATAGGAATCATAATTATGCAGAATATGTAACAACTACGAATTCGCGTCACTCGTCTAACTTCAATCTCAAAATGTGGTTTGCTTTTTGTGGCAATTATGCAAATATTCGGGGTGAATGTGATTATAGGAGGGTTGCCTGTACAGAATATGCTAGCTAGGCTATTATATGCTCACACCCAACTGCTTGCAGTGATGTGATGGTGAATCCAGATAAATCTTCTAGTTGTACGTGTTTTCAAATGAATTTGACTATTTTTTGGAAAAGTGAGTGAAGAAATTGATGGTTACCGCAACTTCAAATATTTTTTTAACTCTTCTCATTGATTAATTTGATTTACAATTATAATTTAAGAGTTCCAGTGATGCCTGAACTCCCAAAATACCCATCTGGATTCACCACTACATTGACACAACTTTTAAAATAATAAAACTTCACGCTATAAAGACTTGGTCAATTTTGGGCTAGATTTTAACCCAAATACTATGGAGATAACTCAAATCTCTGCAAAATTTAGCTCAGTCAATTGGGCCAGTTCAGTCTAGATTTAAGTCTCCCCAGATTTGAGTTATCCCCATAATAACCCAGCGTTTGATTTAAAATCTAGCCCAGAATGGACCAAGTCTTTTTAGCTTGAAAATTAAGTTTACACATTCAAGTTCCTACTACCGTACTTCTCTTTTCTTGATAATACGGTAATATCCATTATTAAACTCTATTATGTTTAAAAAATTTTCTGCATCATTCATTTTCATGAATTTACCATTTCTTGTGTTGCACACTGTTCCCTCATCTCATAGAATTACCAATCTCCATGAAGTATAGAATAGACTCTCCCAGGCAGCAACTTATTTCTGCGTGATGTTGATATTTTATGAAGGTTTTTCTTAGATGCCTGTATGTGTTTCCAGCTGCAATGTTCTGCTGTATATACCGTTACTATACTGTATTATAATTTATCTGAGAACTGTAAGTATACCCAACCTATATTGCAGATTATGTAATATGCTCTCGCATGGTACTCGTGCATGCAGCATATGTCATTCATGTTTTGAAGCACAGTGCTGCACAACGCTTCTCACATGCGACATTCGATTTTTTGGCACAAGGATATGTATGAATAAGCAGCAACTATATGAATATTTATCTGTTCTAGTACAGCATTAACACTGTTTACTGTAGTTTCGCCGTTATATCCATACACACGAGATCAGCCAAAAGCCAAAAAAAAATGTTTACATAGAGTTGGTAATGAAAATAAACAGGGCAATCTGGGTGAATATTAAAATAGATCTGGAATTAATTACACAAAAGAGCAGTTATTATGATATTATGCATATAAAGAAGGGGTTTTAAAAAGAATAGGGCATTGTTTTGGCATCAGTTTGCCTGTTTTGGAATGCTAGATACTTATGCTAAAATGTTTGCGAATAACGCAATAGGCTAACTTATCCAAAAGATAAGGAGGAAAATAGTATTTTTATTTTAATATTCCCTAAATAATGGACAGCTTGTTTCAACCAATTTAACCAAATGTGTTCTGAATTAGGCTACTTCTCATACAGTTTTTCTACTAAGTAAACATTTCAAAAATCTTAATTCCTAAGCTAAATGTATAGGCCTATAATCCAAAATTATATACTCGTAGTCCATAAGTACAACCTAATAAATTAGAACCTCGATTATACACATATACGAGCATCTTCCTATATCCATACATCTTGTCAAATTACCAGTTAATAAAAAGAATTTATACATCAAAGATGCAAGATATTGGAATTTAGGGAATAGGGAAGAAAGTTCACTCTCTATCTTAGATTAAATTGTTAGAAAAAAAAGCGTTGCATCTTTTTTTAAATATATTTTTTCTACTCGCAGTCTAAAGCAGGCGGTATAAAATTTGTTATAGCTCCTCAACAGAGGGGTATGGCCTCCAACTACCTAATTCTTTAGTTAACCTCTACGGTTTAGTAAAAATTCCCTTTTCTAAAATTTGGGTTATTAGTTTTGGTAAAATTTTGGGTTAAGTTTGGTAAAAATCAACCCACGTTTTGGTGATGCGTGAACCAGCTTTTTCATTTCAGCTAATTAATCATTGATAATCACTAATTAAACAGAATAGTGGGATCGCGGGTGTGAGTGATTAGGGGTTTGAATCCCTGTTTGGAGGAAACATTTCCTGAATGTCAGGATATGTCATCATTTTGTAGTAGCCTAGTTTTTAATTGAAAGATCTATCTGGTCATCATACCTGAGGTGGTTTGATTTTTATCTGCACATTAAGCTTAAATATAATAGGCCATGTCCTAATTTCGATCGTGCTTTCAAAATTTTCCATATCCCCTGTATAATTGGCGGATATTAATAAGCAAAGCAAAATTCATACACAGCCTCCTTTTAACAAAAATAAAATAGCACATTTACTGCTAAGAGAATGTTATAGACTTTCGTGCGTCCGTCCCAGCACTCTCTGTAAACAGCAGTGCTACTTAGGTTGCAGGACTTCAGCTGCTGAAACAGTATTATTATTCCCGCGTTTATTGTGCCCCGAGTATCTTACTATGTAGTTCTAACACTCCAGGTGATATGCCGAATAACAGTCTGCAATCAGTTGGTTATCACAGACATAACTCACTCGTAATTGCTCAGCTAACTTGATAAACTTTATGTAGTTAAAGCGTTTAAGAGTGTAAGAAGGTATATATTTGCTGCTGAGCAAATTTGCTACATCCTTGATAGCCTATATAGGGTTACCAATTGTATGTTTTTATCGCTAATTAAATTTCTTCTCCGCTTTCATGTAAACAAGTTTCGAAGATACGAAATTCTGGCCTTTTCCCCCTGAGACTTATTTTCAATTTTATACGAAATGGTATGGATGAGCAATTAAATGGAAGGGCTGAACAAGTGAACAGCCAATTCTTATACATAGGCTAAAAAAAAACATAAGAATTCGTCATACTGTAGTGTGATATGTGGACAGACACGCACCAAATAAACTACCGGTACCGTAGCAAAAATGTATTATTTCCTTTTAACATTTCTCTTTATGATCCCATACGGTACGGGATGTTGTTGTCAAAGCTGACAAGCAATATCAAACCACATACTAGTACGTATGTCTAAATTTAAAGTCATCTTCCAACTCTCAAGCAAGTCTATTATATTGGAAATTTGGAATAATGGAAATACGTATAGCCTATATTTCGGTGTGATTATATGTTTTTAAATTTTACTATATTCAAAATTTTGCTTAATTTTTAGGATTTTCTTGAAATTGTCATTTCAAAATATTTTAAAACTGTTAAAATAGGCCTATATGTTTTATACATTTTTAATATAAATAATATTAACGAAAACGCAATATTTTTTTTTGCAAAAAAAAATCCAAATATTCTAAGATTCTAAGATTAAATAGCCTAAAAATTGTTAACTTAATTATAGAAAATCAATTTTTTTTATCAGAAAATAAATAATAAAAAAATTATGGTTTCTTTTATTTTTTTATTTTCTGATTAAAAAAACTGATTTTCTTTTTAAATTTTTTAATCTTGGCCTATACAGTATAGTATTTAGAATTTTTGGAATTTTTTTGTTTGTTTTTATAGTGAATATTTTTAGTTTAAAAAAATTATTTTACTAAAACATAATTTAAATTATCGCAAAATTTATTCTCGTCATTATTTTGGTGAATTTTTCACTTAAATTAGATATGCCTAATTTTCTATTGTGATGATAATGCCTATAAATGAAATGAAAATATGTTCTCTGTATATAACTTTATATAACTTTTGTAATAGCAATACAACCATTTAATTTCAAATTTTATGGAGATATTATTATAACCTTATTTAATTAGTGAAATTACCAATTTAATATTCTCTTCTGCCATTATTATATGGAGTAAATAACTATATTACGGTACTTTTGGCGAAACGTGTGCGAACGAAAATAACGATTATATTATTGGATGTTTACCATTACGCAATTAATTACTAATATCTCCTCTGTGCTTATTGTGTCAGAGAGAATATTAGAGCAGATTTATATGTGTAGTAATTCGAGGGTTATCTCCTCTTGGTATTTATGAGCTTATTTATTGCCTAATGTACAAAGTAATTACAATTGCTCGAATTATTCGAACTCAACACAGACATTTTCTTATTATTAATATAATATACATATCTATTGCAATAGCAAAAATAGGTACGTAGACTATTTAACACAAGATCAACCAGAATTTACCTATTATGCTTACGTTATTCCTAATATAATTTTATTATGGTAAATGGGTGGTAAGAATGCAGCTATCATTTTGGTAAAATAATCCGAGTTTTTGTTACACATCATTATTAGTGCGATATGGCGTATAAGGCATTACAATTTAATTTGGTTTAATATTAATGAATTCGGACAACTGAGCATGTAACAAGAAAGATATATACTTAGGCTACAAACCGTACGTGCGTTAAATTAATACGTAGAGCACACTGCATCACACATTATATAATTCAGTATTAATGCAGGATAGAATATATCCCTATCACTATCAGTATAAACTTTGTATACACGTGGAGTAATAATAGTATACCCACACTTCTTCGGCCCTCGATCGGTATACGCACACATTTTCTCCCTATATTGTCTCGATGAATAAAATTATAGTTAGGTATGCCTGCGAAAAAAGCTACATAAATTTGAATGGCCCAGCTTTAATTTGACCTAAATTTAAATACGCTAAACAATAAAATAAAAATTTTCCTTTTCGTTTGAATGCTCAAAGGAAAAATCAAGAAGCTTAACGCGTACAAGAAAAAAGGCTTTATACCTTTCTGTACCGTATAGGTTAGTATAATAGCTCCCACTTCCTATTCGGAGTTGAAAGAAAGAAAAAAAAAGACAAAAGAGCTTAGATTGCTGCTCGGTATTTATTAAGATTTTCAGCTTAGTGAAAACGAAAGAAAGGAGAGGTGAAAGACTTGAACAGAGTAGAGCCGTTTGCAAAATCTCTACAAAGATGCTATCCAAGTTGAAGTTTCCATAAAGATAAAAATAAACACTTCTCTTTGGTTTTTCTTTTTGGTATGCTGAATTTCCATCAACCCTATGAAAAAGGGGCAACAATTTATTTTATATAGGTACAGTAAGAAAGCTACCATTAGGCTATTATATTTCTCATTCTGAATTGCTGTTGTCATATGAACGTTTTACCTTATATAGAGGAAAATTTTGAGAAACAAACCTTTGGTCAAAAGTATTATTAGGTAATATCTTATTTGAGAAATTGAAGACCAAAGATTTATAAAGTTATACCCTTAAACATATTATATATAAGTAACAAAAACGTCAGAGGACTGACGCAAAAAATGTTAATTATGGTTCAAAATGATTTTATAGATTACAATGTTCA